>PVLC010020230.1:0-29492 GCA_004027655.1 Graphiurus murinus | reverse complement strand
ATATTTATGTATCTATTTATGTATATGTGCAAAACTCAGAGAATTGACAAATGTATTAATAAACGTAGGTAAAAATATGTCATATTCAAGTGGTGATCCAGCTAGTGATCAAAAGACATTGTATGAAACAGAGATCATCGTGGCTAATCACAAAACGGTATGTATACACAGATACCTAAGTTTGTTATGCTTTTAATTACATAGACTTTGAATTACCTAGATGTGCAGTGTTGTCTGTAGAAGCCATAAACGGTAACACACAAAGCTCAAATACAGAGAAGTCTAAGCATACAGATATATATAATTTATACTTTAATTATATTGTATTATGTACATATGCTAGAGGTAATAAAGACTAAACATAAAACTGAATATACATGTATAAAAGAGAGACTTGTAACAAATTGTTTTACCTAGATAATGAAACATATATGCAGTATTATTTCTAGCAGGAAACTAGAGAGTGTGACTCAACAAATGAAAGAAAAAGAGGCAAGTTAAAAAGATTTTATGAGGTAATGTACCATACATATAATGTCCTATTATAGACCAAAATAACCCAGGCCCAACCATATATATGCTTGTGTCAAAGTGAGAAATTATTACATAGGTATCATTAAAGCATTTTTCCATACTAACACTAGACCCAAAACCTAGACCTAACCCTAACCCTAATACTAACCATACCCCTAGCCCAAACTGCAACCCTAACTCTAACCCTAACCCTAACACTAGCAATAACACTAACCCTAGACCTAACCCAAAACCTAACCCTAACACTAGCCCTAACCCTAATCCTAACCCCAATCCTAACGCTAACCCTAACACTAGCCCTAACCCTAACCCTAACCCTAACCCTAAACCTAACCCTAACATTAACCATAACACAAACCCTAGACCTAATTGAAAACCTAACCATAACACTAGCACTAAACTTAACTGTAACTCCAACTTTACCTCTAACCATAACCCTAACCCTAGCTTTGACCCTTACCCTAAACGTAACCCTAACCATGATCCTACACCTAGCCCTAACACTAACTTTAACCCTAACCCTAACCCCAACCATAAACCTAAACCTAACCCTAACCCTAACCCTAGACCTAACCATAACCCTAAACTTAACAGAGCCCTAACCATAACCCTAAAGCTAAATGTAAAACTGACCCTACACTAACTCTAACCCTAACCCTCGCTCTTACCCTAACTCTAACCCTACCCTCACCCTAAACCAAATCTAATGCTACACCTACCCTAACCCTAACACTAAACCTAACCCACAACCTAAACCTAACCCGAGCCCTGACTCTAACTCTAACCTTAGTTCTAACCCTAACCATAACCCTAATTGTAGCTTTTACACTTTCCCTAAAATTAACCTTAACCCTAACTCTAGACGTAGCCCGAAACCAAACACTAACCCTAACCCTAACCCTAATACTAACCCTAACCCTAACCCTAAGTCTAAACCTAACCCTAGCTTTTACCCTAAACCTAACACTGCCCTAACTCTAACACTAACCATAACCCTAGCCCTAACCGTAACCCTAGCCTAATCCTAGCCCTATCCCTAACCATAACTCTAACCCTAGCACTAACAATAATCCTAACCTTAACTCTAACCCTAAACCTCACCCAAATCCTAAACCAAACCCTAACTCTAACCCTAAACCTAGACCTAACAATAACCCTAACCCTAACTCTAGCCCTAACACTAAACCTAACCCTAACCCTATAACCGTGACAGTAACTCTAGCCCTAACCATAACCCTAACCCTAGCTTTAACCCTTATCCTCAACCTAACCCTAACCCTGCACCTAGCCCTAACCCTAACCCTAACCCTAACCCCAACCCTAACCCTAACCCTAATCTAACCCTAGCCCTAACCCTAAACTTAGCCCTAAACCTAACCCTAACCATAACCCTTACCATACACCTAACCCTAGTCCTAAACATAGCTCTAACTCTAACCCTAACCATCATCCTAAACCTAAACCTAACTCTAGACCTAATCCAAATCCTAACCCTAAACCTAACCCTAACCCTAACACTAACACTAACCCTAACCCTAGGAATAACCCTAGCACTAACCCTAAACCTAGCCCTAACCCTAACCCTAACACTAACACTAACCCTAAACCTAACTCTAAACCTAAGCCTAGCTTTTCCCCTAACCCTAACCCTAACCCTAACCCTAAACCTAGTCTTAACAGTAAACCTAACCCTAAGCCTAGCCCTAGCCTTAACACTACCGTAACCGTAACCATAACTGTAACCGTAACCCTAACCCTAGGCCTAACAGTAACCCTAACTCTAACCATAACCCTCACCCTAACCCTAACCCTACCTCTAACCATGCCCTAAACCTAAACCTAACTCTAGACCTAACCCTAAACCTAACCCTAACCCTAACCCTACACCTAGTTCTAACAAAACACTAACCCTAATCCTAACCCTAACCCTAACCCTAAACCTAAACCTAACCCTAGCTTTTACCCTTCCCCTAAACCTAACCCTAACCCTACCTCTAGCCTAAAACCTGACCCTAACCCTAACCCTAACTATAATCCTAACTCTAAACCTAACCCTAACCCTAACCCTAGCCCAAACCCTAAATCTAACCCTAACCCTAACCGTAACAATAACTCTAGCCCTACCTAAGCCCTAACCCTAGGTTTTACTCTTAACCTCAACCTAACCCTAACACTAACCCTAACCTTAACCCTAACCCTAACCCTAACCCTAACCCTAACTCTAACCCTAACCCTAACTCTATACCTAACCTTAACCCTAGCCCTAAACCTAACCCTAAACTTAACCCTGCCCTAACCCTAGCTGTAACCCTAACCCCAACCCTAACCCTCAGATTAACAATAACCCTAACCCTAACACAAACCCTAACCCTAACCCTAATCCTAATTCAGAGTCTGGCCCTAACCCTAACCCTAACCCTATCCTATTCGTAACCCTAACCCTAACCATAGCTCTAACCCTAACCCTAACCCTAACTGTATTGCTAACCCTAACCCTAGCCCTAACCCTAACCCTAAACATAACCCTAAACATAACCCTAGCCCTAACTCTAACCCCAATCCTAAATGTAACCCTAACCCTAACCCTAATGCTAATCCTAACCCTTGCCCTTACCTAACACTAACCATAACCGTATCCCTAGCCCAAACCTTAACCCTAACCATAAACCTAACCCTAATGCAAACCATAAAACTAACCCTAGGGTTATACTTAAGGGTAGGGTTAGGGTTAGTGTTAGGGCTAGGGTTTTGGTTAGGGTTAGGGCTAAGAATTGGGTTAGGGTTAGTGTTAGTGTTAGGAGTATGTTTAGGATTAGGGTTAGGGTTAGGGTTAGGGTGAGGGTTGGGTTAGGGGCAGCGTTATGGTTATGGTTAACCATAACCTACCCCTAACCCAACCCTCACCCTAACCCTAACCCTAACCCTAACACTAACACTAACCCTAACCCTAACCCTAACCCTAACCATAACCCTAACCCTAACGCTAACCCTAACCCTAACCATAACCATAACCTTAATCATAACCATAACCTACCCCTAACCCAACCCTAACCCTAATCCTAACCTAACCCTAGCCCTAACCCTATCCTTAGCCCTAACCCTAAACCTAATCCTAACCCTAAACTTAGCCTTAACTGTAAACCTAGCCCTAAACCTAACTGTAGTCCTAACCCTAACCCTAACCCTAACCCTAACCCTAGCCCTAACCCTAATCCTAAACCTAACCCTAACCCCTAACCCTAACCCTAACACTAGCCCTAACCCTAACCTAATCCTAACCTTAGCCCTAACCTGGTCTTTAGCCCTAACTCTAACCCTAACCCTAAACCTAAGCCTAGCCCTAAACCTAACCCTAATCCTAACTCTAAACCTAGTCCTAAACCTAAACCTAACCCTAACCTTAATTCTAGCCCTAACCCTAAACCTAACCCTAACCCTAACCCTAACCCTAGTCCTAACCCTAATTCTAACCCTAACCCTATCCCTAAACCTAACCCTAACCCTAACCCTAACTCTAGCCCTAACACTAAACCTAACCCTAGCCCTTAACCCTAGCCCTAACCCTAACTCTAACCCTAATCCTAATCTTAGCCCTAACCTGGTCTTTAGCCCTAACTCTGACCCTAACCCTAAACCTAACCCTAGCCCTAACCCTAACCCTAACACTAACACTAACCCAAACCCTAACCCTAATCCTAACACTAACCCGAACCCTAACCCTAACCCTATCTTTAGCTCTAACCCTAACCTTAATCATAACCCTAATTCTAGCCCTAACCTAACCATAGCCCTAATACTAACCATAGTCGTAACCCTAACACTAATACTAAACATTAACCCTACCCCTAACACTAATCCTAGTCCTAACCATAAACCTAACTTTAACCCTAACCCTAACCCTACCCCTACCCCTAACCATAGTCCTAACACTAACGCTAACCATAAACTTAACCCTAACCCTAACACTAACCCTAACTCTAGCCCCAAACCTATCGTTAACCTAACCCTAACCCTAACCCTAACCCTACCTTAACCTTTACCTTAACACTAACTATAACACTAACCCTAACCCAAGCCCCAATCCTATCTTTAGTCCTAACCCTAACCCTAATTCTAACTGTAACCCTAGCCCTAACCATAACACTAACCCTAACTCAAATGCTAACCCTAATCCTAACCCTAACCCTATACTTAGCCATAACCATAACCCTAATCCTAACCCTAATTCTAGCCCTAACCTCAACAATAGTCCTAATCCTAACTGTAGTTGTAACACTAACCATAACCCTAACCCTAATCTTAACCCTAACTAACCCTAACCCTAACCCTAGCCATAACTCTAACCCTAACCCTAACCCTAGTCCTAACCCTAACCCTAGCACTAATCCTAACCATAGTTCTAAACCTAACCCTAAGCCTAACCCTAAACCTAACCCTAACCCTATCCTTAGCCCTAACCCTAACCCTAACCCTAACCCTAATTCTAGCCCTAACCCTAACTCTAACCCTTAACCTAAACCTAACCCTAACCCTAACCCTAATCATAACCCTATCCGTAACCCTAACCCTAACCCTAAACCTAACCCTAGCTTTTACCGTTACCCTAAACCTAACCTTAAACCTAACCCTACACCTAGCCCAAACCCTAACCTTAATCCTAACTCTAACCCTAACCATAATCCTAACTGTAACCCTATCCCGAGCCCTACCCCTATACCTACCCTTAACCCTAACTCTAAGCCTAAGTCTAAACCTAACCTTAACCCTAGCCCTAACAATAACACTAACCCTAACTCTATACCTAACCTGAACCCTAACCCTAAACCTAACCCTAGCTTTTACCCTTAACCTAAACCTAACCCTAACCCTACACCTAACCCTAACCCTAACATTAATCCTAACTCCAACCCTAGCCCTAACCCTACCCCTACCCCTATCCCTAAACCTAACCCTAACTCTAACCCTAGCCCTAACCTCAACCCTAATCCTAACCCTAAACCTAACCCTAACCCAAACCCTAACCCTAACTCTAACCCTAGCCCTAACCCAAACACTAACACTAATCCTAACCTTAACTCTACCCCTACACCTAACCCTAACCCTACCCCTAACCTTAGCTCTAACCCTAAATCTAACCCTAACCCTAACCCTAGCTTTTACCCTTACCCTAAACCTAACCCTAACCCAGAGCTATACCTAAGCCTAATGCTAAGTCTAACCTTAAGTCTAACCATAACATAACCTTAACCCAAACACTAGACCAAACCCTAAACATAACACTAGCCCTAACAATAACCCTAACCCTAATCTTAACCTAACCTAACCTAGCCCTAACAATAACCCTAACCCTAACTCTATCCCTAACCAGAACCCTAACCCTAAACCTAACCCTAGCTTTTACCCTTAACCTAACCCTAACCCTAACCCTAACCCTAACACTAATCCTAACTCTAACCCTAACCATAACCCTAACCGTAACCCTAACCCTAGCCCTACCACTATACCTAACCCTAACCTGACTCTAACCTTAGCCATAACCCTAACCTTAATCTAAACCTAACCCTACACCTAGCCCCAACCCTAACCCTAATCCTAACTCTAACCCTAACCTTAACCCTAACCCTAACAATAGCCCTACCCCTAACCCATAACTGTAACCCTAGCCATAATCATAACCCTAAGCCTAATCCTAACCCTAACCCTACTTCTTGCCCTAAACCTAACCCAAAACCTAGGCCTTACCCTAAACATAACCCTAAAATTAACCCAGACTCTAATGCTAGCCTGAACCCTAAACCTAATCCTAACCCTAACCCTAGCACTAACAATAACCCTAAACAAAACCCTAACCCTAACCCTAGCCCTAAAAATAACCCTGACCCTAAATTAAACCCTAGCCCTAAAACTAACTCTAAACCTAGCTTTTACCCTTAACCTAAACCTAACCCTATGTCTAGCCCTAAGCCTAACCCTAACGCTAACACTAGACCCAACCATAACCCTAACCTAACCCTAGCACAAAACATAACCCTAACCAAAGCTTTTACCCTTACCCTAAACCTAACCATAACCATAACCCTAACCCAAGCCCTAAAAGTAATTCTAACGCTAACCCTAACACTAGCCCTAACAGTAACCCTGACCCTAAACCTAACACGACCCTAACCCTAACCAAAGCTTTTACACCTAACCATAATCATAACCCTAACTAAGCCCTACAGTAACCCTAACCCTAACCCTAACCCTAGCCCTAACAGTAACCCTAACCCCCATCCCTAAACCTAGCCCGAACCCTAACCCTAACCCTACCTTAACCCTATCGCTAACCCTAACCTAACCCTAGCCCTAACCCTAATCCTAACCCTAAACTTAGCCCTAACCATAACCCTAACCCTAAGCTACTCTAAACCTAGCCTTAAGTCCAAGAGTAACCCTAACTCTAACCATACCCGTAAAACTAACACTAACCCTAACCCTAACTCTAACTGTAACTTAAACCTAACTCTAGCCCTAACCTTAACCCTAACCCTAACCCTAACAATAACCCTAATCCTATTCTAACCCTAACACTAACCCTAACCCTAAACCCAACACTAGCTTTTACCCTTACCCTAAACCTAACACTAACCCTAACCCTAACCCGACACCTACCCCTAACCCTAACCTTAATCCTAACTCTAACCCTAAAGATAACCCTACCCTAAATTTAGTCCTACCCCTATCCCTAACCCTAACCCTAAGTTTAACCTTAGCCCTAACCCTAACCCTAACCCTAATCCTACCCTAACCCTAACTCTAGCCTAAAGCCCTACCCTAACCCTAACCCTAACCCTAACCCTAACTCTAAACCTAACCCTAACCCTAATCCTAGCCCAAAACCAAATCCTAACCCTAACCTAACCCTAACCATAACCTTAACACTAACTCCAGCCCTAACCATAGCCATAAGCCTAGCTTTTACTCTTACCCTAAACCTAACCCTAACCCTACATCTAGCCTTAAAACTAACCCTAACCCTAACTCTAACCCTAACCCTAAACCAGACCTTAGCCCTAACCCTAACCCTAATCCTAATCCGGATCCTAGCACTAACCCAATCCTAACCCTAACCCTAATGCTAAACATAACCCTAGCTCTAACCCTAACCCTAACTCTAATCCTAACCCTACCCCTATCCTAACCCTAACTCTAACCCTTAACTAACCCTAACCCTAGCCCTAACCCTAACCCTATAACTAGCCCAAACCCTAACCCTAACCCTAACCCTAACCCTACCACTACCCCTATCCTAAACCCTAACCCTAACCATAACCCTAACCCTACCCCTAGCCCAAACCCTAACCCTAACCCTAACGCTAGCCATAACAATAACCCTAGACGTAACACACAACCTAACCCTAACATAGCCCTAATCCTAATCCTAACCCTAACCCTAACTGTAACCCTAACCCTAACACTAATGCTAACCATAACCCTAGTCCTTACCCTAACCCTAACTCTAAACCAAACCATATCCCTAGCTCAAACCCTAACCCTAAACCTAAACCTAAACCTAATGCTAACCATAACACTAATCCCAGAACAAACCTAAAACCTAACCCTAACCCTAGCAATAAACTTAACTGTAACTGTAACCCTACCTCTAACCATAACCCTAACCCTGTCTTTTACCCTCACCCTAAACCTAACCCTAACCCTGACTCTACACCTAGCCCTAACACTAACCCAAACCCTAACCCTAACCCTAACCCTAGCCCTAACCCTAACCCTAACTGAAACCCTAGCTCTAAATCTAACCCTAACAATAGCCCTAACCCTAAACCTAACCCTAAACATAACCTAAAACCTAAACCTAACCCTAGCCCTAACCCTAACTCTAACCCTACCCAAACAGCAACCTTAACCCTAACCCTGGTTGTAATCCTAACCCTAACCCTAGCTTTTACCCTTTCTTTAAACCTAACCCTAACCCTACACAAAGCCCTAAACCTAACCCTAACCATAATCCTAAACCTAATTCTAACTCTAAACCTAACCTTAGCTTTTACCCTAACCTTAAACCTAAACCTAACCCTAACCCTAATCCTAACTCTAACCCTAACCCTAACTCTAAACTTAACCCTAGCTTTTATACTAACCCTAACTCTAGCCCTAACTCTAACCCTAAACCAATCCTAGCCTAAACCTAGCACTAACATTAATCCTAACCCTAGCTTTTACCCTAACCCTAACCCTAACCCTAACTCTAACTCTAGCCCTAACCCTAACCCTAACCCTAACCCTAGCATTAACCCTAGCCGTAACCCTAGCACTAACACTACCCCTAACCCTAGCTTTTACCCTAACCCTAACCCTGCCCTTAACCCTAAGCCTAACCTTAACCCTAACTCTAGCCCTAAACCTAACCCTAACCTTAAACCTAATCCTAGAATTAACCCTAGGTCTAACCCTAACCCTAACCCTAATGCTAGCCCTAATAATAACCTTAACCCTAATCCTAATGCTAATCCTAACCCTAACCCTTGCTTTTACCCTAACCCTAACTCTAGCCCTTACCCTAACCCTAACACTATCCCTAGCCTTAGCCCTAAAGCTAACCCTAACCCTAACCATAGCCATAATAACCCTAACACTACCCTAACCCTAGCCTTAACCCTAACCCTAACCCTAAACTTGTCTAAACCTAACCCTAGATTTTAGCGTAACCCTAACCCTAACCCTAACCTTAACCCTAGCCCTAAACCTAAACCTAACTGTAAGCATAGCCTTGATAATAACCCTTAACCTAACCCTAAACCTATCCCTAGCCCCTGCCCTAACCCTAACCCTAACCCTAACCCTAACCCTAGCCCTAACCCTAACCCTAACACTAATCCTAACCCTAGCCCTAACCCTAACCATAACAATAATCCTAGCCCTAACCCTAAATCTAACCCTAACCCTAGCTTTTACCCTTACCCTAAACCTAACCCTAAACCTACCCTACACCTAGCCCTATTGCTAACTCTAACCCTAATTCTGACATTAGCCCTAACCCCATTCCCAACCATAACTCTAATCCTAGCCCTAAACCTAACCCTAAGCCTATCCTAACCCTAACAATACTGCTAGTCCTAATCCTAACCCTAACCCTAACCCTAAACCTAACACTAAAACTAACTGTATCCCTAACCCTAGCCCGAACCCTAACTCTAATCCTAACCCTAGCTTTAACAATGACCCTACCCTAACACTAATGCTAACCATAGCCCTAACAATAAGCCTAACCCTAACTCAAACTCTAGCCCTAAACCTAAACCTAACCCTAAACCTTGCTTTTACCCTTAACCTAAACCTAACCCTACCTCTGGTCCTAAGTCTAAACCTAACACTAATCTTAGACCTAACACTAACCCTAGCCCATAACCCTAACCCAAGCTTTTACCCTTATCCTAACCATAACCATAACCATAACCATAACCATAACCATAACCATAACCATAACCCAAGCCCTAACAGTAACCCTAACCCTAACACTAACCCAAACCCTAAACCTAGTCCTAAACCTAATCCTAACCCTTACTCTAACCCTAACCCTAACCCTAGCCCTAACTGTAACAGTAACTCTAGCTCTAAACATAACCCTAACCCTAGCTTTTACCCTTACCCTAAACCTAACCCTAAACCTACACCTAGCCCCAATCCTAACCAAACCCTAACCCTAACCCTAACACAAACCTTAACCTAACCCTAGCCCAAACCCTAAACCTGACACTAGCCCTAACCCTTACCCTAACTCTAACCCTAAACCTCACCCTAAACATAAACCTAACCCCAGTCCTAATCCTAATTATAACCCTAATCCTTGCCCTAACCCTAACCCTACCTTAAATATAACCCTAACCCTAACCCAAACCCTAGCCATAACCCTAACCGTAACCCTAACACTTGCCCAAAACCTAAACCTTAACCCTAATGCTAACCTTACTGCTAACCCTAGACCTAACAATAAACCTAACCCTAGCTTTTACCCTTAACAGAACCTAACCATAAACCTAACCAAAATGCTAAAGGTAGACCTAACCATTACCTTAACATGGTCTATTACCCTTACACAAAACCTAACCCTAACCCTAACCCTAACCTTAACCCTAGTCCTAACCCTAACCATAACTCTAACCCTAACCCTAACCTTAGCCCTAACCATAACCCTAACCTTAACCCTAACTCTAAACTTAGCCTTAACTCTAAAATTAACCCTAACCCTAACCATAACCCTAAACCTAACCATAATCCTAACTCTAACCCTAACTCTAAATCTAAACCTACCCCTAGCTTTTACCCTCAACCTAACCCGACCCTAACCCTAAACATAAACCTAACTCTAGCCCTAAGCCTAACCCAAGCCCTAACCCTAGACCTAAACCTAACCCTACCCTAACCCTAACCCTAACCCTAACCGTAACCCTAGCTTTTAACCTAACCCTAATCTTAACTCTAACCCTAGCCCTAAACCTAGCCCTAACCCTAATCCTAACCCAAACCTTTGCCCTAATAATAACCCTAACCCTAACCGTAACCCTAGCTTTTAACCTAACCCTAACGCTAACCCTAACCCTAACTCTAGCCCTAACCCTAACCCTAAACCCAGCCCTAACCCTAGCCCTAACCCTAAACCTAACCCTAACCCTAGCCCTAACAATAACCCTAATCCTAACCCTAATCCTAACGCTAACCCTAAACCTAAGTTTAAACCTAACCCTAGCTTTTAGCATAATCCTAACCTTAACCTTAACCCTAACCCTAGCCCTAACCATAGATCTAACCCTAACCCTAACTGTAAGCCTAGCATTGACAATAACCCTTACACTAACCCAAACCCTAACCCTAGCCCTAGCCCTAGCCCTAGCCCTAACCCTAACCCTAACACTAACACTAACACTAACCCTAACCCAACCTTAACCCTAACCCTAACCCTAACCCTAACCCTAAAAATAACCCTAACCCTAACCCTAAAAATAACCCTAACCCTAAAATTAACCCTGGTCCTAACCCTGAATGTAACCCTAACACTAGCTTTTAACCTTACCCTAAACCTAACCCTAACCCTACACTACACCTAGCCCTATCACTAACTCTAACCCTAACCCTAACCTACACTACACCTAGCCCTATCACTAACTCTAACCCTAACCCTAACATTAGCCCTAATCATCCCAATCATATGATTAATCCCAATCATAACTCTAACCCTAGCCCTAAACCTAACCCTAAGCCTAATCCTAACCTAACACTACCCCTAGGCCTAACCCTAACCCTAGCACTAACCCTAAATGTAATACTAAAGCTAACCCTAACCGTAATCCTAGCCTGAAGCCTAACCCTAACTCTAACCCTAGCCTCAACAATAATTCTAACACTAACCCTAACCCTAACCCTAGCCCTAACAATAAGTCTAACCCTAACTCAAACTCTAGCCCTAAACCTAAACCTAACCCTAAACCTAGCTTTTACCCTTAACCTAAAACTAACCCTAACCCTAACCCTACACATAGCACTAACCCTAACCTAACCCTAACTCTAACCACAAACCTAACCCTAAGACTACACCTAACCTTAGCCCTAACCCTAACTCTAACCCTAACCCTAACCCTAACCGAACCTTAATCCTAATCCTAAATTAACCCTAACCCTAATTCTAACCCTAGCCCTAACCCTAAACCTAACCCTAACCCTAACCCTAACCCTAACCCTACTACTAGCCCTAACCCTAACCCTAACCCTAACCCTAACCCTAACCCTAACCCTAACCCTAACCCTAACCCTAACCCTATCCCTATCCCTAACCCTAACACTAACCCTAACCGTAACCCTAGCCCTAACCCTAACCTATCCCTAACCCTAATCCTAACCCTAACCCTACTTTTAGCCCTAACCCTAACTCTAAAACTAACCCTAACCCTAGCCCTAAACCTAAACCTAAACCTAATCCTAAACCTAGCCCTAACCCTAACCCTAACCATAAGCCTAGCCCTAACCCTAACCCTAACACTAAGCCTAACCCAAGCCGTAACCCTAAACCTAACCCACACCCTATTCCTAACCCTAACTAGTGGGTAACATTAATGCATTTTTCGACCCAGAAATCATGATTTATGGAAATATTTGAAAATCATAAGTAACATAACATCCTTGATGTGTTCTTTGAAAGAGGTTGTAATTTAGCAAGTACATTTGCTTTACATAGGTCCACCATGAAGCTAAAGTAAAGAAAGGATAAACATCCTTTAGAATGAATACACATGCAAAGTAGACACTTCAACACAAGACTACATGTAGTGTTGTGGCTATAATCCAAATACATGTACATACAAAGATAGACTTATGTAGCATTTTACAAATAAAACTAGACTTGAACTAGTGTGCATTACATAGGCAATGCTACTGAAAGCATGCAGCGGTAATAGGCCATCTAAACATATACGTAATTTACAATAACATAATGGAAAATGAAACATACACACATATATATATATGCAGGAGTGAGATCTGAAATTTATAGTTTTGAATAAAATGACTCTGTATTTATGTATCTATTTATGTATATGTGCAAAACTCAGAGAATGGAAAAATGTACTAAAAATGTATGTAAAACTATGTCATGTTCAAGCGATTATCTAGCTAGTGATCAAAATGGCTAATTATGCAACTGTGTATATGTTTATATGTATCAAAGACATTGTGCGAAATGGAGATCATCGTGGCTAATCACAAAATGGTATGTATACACAGATACCTAAGTCTGTTATACTTTGAATTACATAGATTTTGAATTACCTAGACGTGCAGTGTTGTCTGTAGAAACCATAAAGGATAACACACAAAGCTCAAATATAGAGATGTCTGAATATATATATATATATATATATATATATATATATATATATATATATATGTGTGTGTGTGTGTGTGTGTGTGTGTGTGTGTGTGTGTGTGTGTGTATACATTAATACATTAATTATATTGTATTATGTAGGTCTGCTAGAGGTCATAAAGACTAAACATATAACTGAATATACATGTATAAAGGAGAGACTTCTAACAAATTGTTTTATCTAGATAATGTAACATATATGCAGTATTATTTCTAGCAGGAAACTAGAGTGTGACTCAACAAATGAAAGAAAAAGAGGCAAGTTAAAAAGATTGTATTAGGTAATGTACCATACATTAGTGTCCTATCATAGACCCAAACTAACCATTCCCCAACCATACATACGCTTGTGTCAAAGAGAGAAATAGCATTACATAGGTAACATGATGCATTTTTCCACCCAGAAATCATAATGATCCATGTAAATATTTGAAATTCATAAGGAACATAACATCCCTCATGTGTTCCTTGAAAGACATTGTATTTCAGAAAACACCTTTGCTTGACATAGACCTGAAATAGCATTACATAGGTAACATTAATGCAGTTTTCCAGCCAGAACTCATAATGATGCATGGAAATAGTTGAAATTCATAAGGAACATAACATCCTTCATGTGTTCTTTGAAAGAGATTGTATTTCAGAAAACACCTTTGCTTTACATTGACCTATGAAAGACCATGAAGTGTTCTAGCTAAAGTAAATGAAGGATAAACATTCTGCTGAATATACTTGCAAAGTAGAGACTTCAACACACAGGCTTTATGCAGTGTTGTGGCTATAAGTCATAATACACAACCAAATATACGGACATACAAATATAGACTTATAGGATTAAACAAATAAAGATAGACTTGAACTAGAGTGTATTACATGTGCAATGCTACATATATATATATATATATATATATGTCTGAGCATACATATATATATATGTATTATATAATTTATACATTATATTGTATTATGTTGGTATGCTAGAAGTCATAAAGACTAAACCTATAACCGAATATATATGTATAAAAGAGAGACTTGTAACACATTGTTTTACCTAGGTAATGTAACATATATGGAGTATTGTTTCTAGCTGGAGAAATAACATTACATAGGTAACATTAGTGCAGTTTTCCAGCTGGAAATCATAATGATCCATGTAAATAGTTGAATTTCATAATAACATCCTTGATGTGTTCTTGAAAGAGATCGTATTTCAGAAAACACCTTTGCTTTACATAGACCTGAAATAGCATTACATAGGTAACATTGATGCAGGTTTCCAGCCAGAAATCAGAATGATTCATGGAAATAGTTGAAATTCATAAGGAACATAACATCCTAGATGTATTCTTTGAAAGATCTTGTATTTCAGAAAACACTTTTCCTTCTCATCGACCTGTGAAAGACCATGAAGTGTTCTAGCTAAAATAAATAAAGGATAAACATTCTTCTGAATATACATGCGAAGTAGATACTTCCACACACAGCCTGTATGCAGTGTTGTGGCTATAAATCATAACACACAATCAAACATGCGTACGTACAAACATAGACTTATGGCATTATACAAATAAAGCCAGATGCGAACTAGAGTGTATTAAGTGTGCAATGCTACATATATGTGTGTGTGTGTGTGTGTGTATGACACATATATGTCTGAGCATACATATATATGTATATAATTTATACATTATCTATATTGTATTATGTTGGTATGCTAGAAGTCATAAAGACTAAACCTATAACCGAATACATATGTATAAAAGAGAGACTTGTAACACATTGTTTTACCTAGGTAATGTAACATATGGAGTATTGTTTCTACTGGAGAAATAGCATTACATAGGTAACATTAATGCACTTTTCCAGCCAGAATTCATAATGATCCATGTAAATATTTGAAATTCATAAGGAACATAATATCCTTGATGTGTTCCTGAAAGAGATTGTATTTCAGAAAACATCTCTGCTTTGCATAGACCTGAAATAGCATTACATAGGTAACATTAATGAATTTTTCCAGACAGAAATCATAATGATCCATGGAAATATTTGAAATTCATAAGGAACATAATATCCTTGATGTGTTCTTTGAAAGAGATTGTATTTCAGAAAACACTTTTGCTTTACATAGACCTGAAATAGCATTACATAGGTAACATTAATACAGTTTCCAGCCAGAAATCATGATTTATTTATTTGAAATTCATAAGTAATTGATGTGTTCTTTGAAAGAGATTGTATTTCAGAAAACAGTTTTGCTTTACATCGATGTATGAAAGACCATGAAGTGTTCTAGCTATCCTAAATAAAAGATAAACATCCTGCTGAATATACATGCAAAGTAGAGACTTCAACACAAAGATTTTATGCAGTGTTGTGGCCATATATCATAACACACAACCAAATATATGTACATACAAATATAGAACTTTATACAAATAAATCCAGACTTGAACTAGAGTGTATTACTTAGGCAATGTTACTTATATATATGTCTGAGGACATATATATATAATTTATACATTAATTATATTGTATTATGTTGCTTTGCTAGAAGTCATTAAGGCAACATATAAACGAATATATATGTATAAAAGAGAGACTTTTAACACATTGTTTTACCTAGGTAATATAACATAAATGGAGTATTGTTTCTAGCTGGAGACTAGATAGTGTGATTCTACAAATGTAAAAAAGAGAGAGAAGTGAAAAAGATTTTATTAGGTCATGTAACATACATGTAGTGTCCTAACAAGAGATGAAAACAACCAAGCCTCCAACCATACATGTGCTTGTTTTAAAGAGAGAAATAAAATTACATAGGTAACGTTAATGCAGTTTTCCAGTCAGAAACCATAATGATCCACGGAAATGGTTGAAATTCATAAGGAACATAACATCCTTGATGTGTTCTTTGAAGGAGATTGTATTTCAGGAAACCCTTTTGCTTTACATCGGCCTATGAAAGACCATGAAGTGTTCTAGGTACAGTAAATAAAGGATAAACATCCTGCCTAATATACATGCAAAGTAGAGACTTCAACACAAAGACTGTATGCAGTGTTTCGACTATAAGTCATAATACACAACCAAATATATGGACATACAAATATAGACTTATAGCATTATACAAATAAAGCCAGACTTGAACTAGAGTGTATTATGTGTGCAATGCTACTCATATATATGTCTGAGAATACATATATATATAATATATATAATTTATATGTATATAATATATATAATTTACACATTAATTATATTGTATTACATTGGTATGCCTGAAGTCATAAAGACTAAACATATAACCGAATATATATGTATAAAAGAGAGACTTGTTATACATTGTTTTACCTAGGTAATGTAACATATATTGAGTATTGTTTCTAGCTGGAGAAATAGCATCACATAGGTAACATTAGTGCAGTTTTCCAGCTAGAAATCAGAATAGCTAAGAATATAAATGTATATTAAGAGGGATGTAAACAGATGGTACTACATAGGTAATGTAATATTATGCATGCGGGGTTCTAGCGAGATGGCAAAGGGGCTAATAAATGCTATATCAGTACATATTCAAGATGGCAGACTTGAAATAGACAATGGAATATACTTGCACTCTTCAGCATGTCTAACCACTCAAGTGTATTATAATCCCTATAAACACATGAAAGATCGATTGTATTAATATGTAACATATTCTTAATGTTATTATTTAGGAATAAAAAATATTAACCATGCATACTTCTATACAAATGAGACACATTTCAAATGGGTGGATTTATATATATTTTGTAATATGCATGCAGTTTTATAGAGATCATATTCTCATATATAGAGAAATGTGACCTGAAATGACTGTATAAAAACAGTACACCATATACAAGAGGGATATGTTGTTAGATACCTGCCAAATATGATCTACTTCAAGTTTCTATTAGGTATATACAAATATATGGTTTTATGTTTAGCTATTATGATCTCTAATGGAAACACTGAATGTATAATATTTGCTAATCTCACAGTCATATCTATATATAATCTATATTTTTCATGTCTATATCTATCTATCTATCTATCTATCTATCTATCTATCTATCTATCCATCTATCTATCTATCTACTATCTAATCTGTCTTCTCTGTATGTAATCTGTCTTCTATCTATCTGTCTATCTTATCTATAATCTATCTATCTATCTATCTATCTATCTATCTATCTATCTATGTATCCATCTATCATCTATGTATCATCTATCTATCTATCTATCTATCTATCTATCTATCTATCTATCTATCTATGAGAGATACCTGAAATACATCCTTTCAGCTAGTTAATGCAACGTACATGCAATGTTTTGGTTAGAGATCATACCAGATAAACCATAAAACTAAATGTATATAACTGACAGCTGTCAAAGACTGTAGGACTTAAGTATGGAACATACATTCCTGTTAGAGATTATAAAGTATATATATATATCATATATATAATATATAATATATATTATATAGATTATATATCACATATAATATATTATATATATGTATATATGTACACACACACACACATACACATGATAGAAGCACCTGCATGCAATACATTGTTTTACATAGGTAATCTAAAATACATGCACTGTTCAGGTAAGAGATAATAATAGGTAACTCTACAAATGTAAAAAAAGTATAAATATAAAAATATTATATATATATATACACACACAAACACACACACAAAACAGAGCTCAGAAAATAATTTTAACACTTGTATGTAACAGTGTTCCTGATAAAAATGATAAAGGCTAGTCATGCCACCAAATATGTATACATAACAGAAACCTGTAGTATATTGTTTTATGTAGGTAATGTAACATACATGCATTGTTCTAGCTGGAGAGAATGATGGATAACTCTAGAAATGTAAAAGAAAAATGTATATACACAAAAGAAAGATGTGAAATAGATTGCATTGATAGGTAATGTTGTTTTCTAGCTAGAGACCAAAATGGCCCGAGCCATACTATAGTGCATATTCACAATGGAAGCCTGAAATAGATTGTATTGCAAAGGTAAAGTAATATGCATGTAGTGGTCTACCAAACGAGCAAGCCTACAACTTTACAAATGTTCATGTCAAAGAATCATGTGAATTAACATGAAATGTGTAATGTAACATTTAAGCAGTGTTCCAGCTCCAGATCATAATGGATAACTATACAACCATGTATATGTATATAGGTATCAAAGAGGGAAGCAAAACAAGTTGTATTCTATAGGTAGTGGAATATCCATGAGATGCAGTGTTCCAGCTAAAGATCATAATGTCTAACCACCCAAATGCATATATGTATATACACAAACGAGAGACCTGGCATCAATTGTATTTCATATAACACATTCTGAATTTAGACACAATAATTCTTAACCCTCAAATTGTATACACACACACAAATGAGACACACTTGAAATTGACAGAATTATCTCTTGAAATATACATACAGTATTATAGCTAGAGCTCATTTAACCAAGATTAAAGAGAATATATACAGATGTGTGACCTGAAATAGACTGTAAAACAATAGGAATGTAGTATGCATGCAGTGTTCCACCTAGAGATAATAATGGCTATCTACACAAACACAAACAGATACATAAATGCACATGCACGTGTGTGCCTATATATGTATATATATAGTCTATATATATGTATATGTGTAATCAATGTAAATATTTGAAATTACATAAGTAACGTAACATCCTTTTGATGTGTTTTTTGAAACAGATTGTATTTCAGCAAACACATTTGTTTTACATAGGTAAACCATGAAGTGTTCTACTAAAGTCAATAAAGGATAAAAATCCTGCTGAATATACATGCAAATTGGAGACTTTTACATACAGACTGTATGCAGTGTTGTAGCTATAAATCATAACACACAACCAAATATACATACATAAAAAGACAGACTTACAGCATTGTATAAATAAAACCAGACTTGAACTAGAGAGTATTACATAGGCAATGCTAGCATAGGTAATAGGTAGTCTAAATATATACATTATTTTAGAATATCATAATGGACAAATATATATATATATATATATATTCAAGAGAGAGATCTGAATTAGATATTTTGAATAAAAATGACTATATATTTATGTAACTATCTATATATGTACAAAAATCAGAGAATATTGTATTACATATGTAGGTAACAAATATGTAATGTTCAAGCCATGTTCCAGCTAGAGATCATAATGGCTAAATATACAACTGTTATATGTATATATGTATCAAAGATATAGGTATCAAATAAAGATCATTATGGTGAATCACAAAATGGTATATATACACATAAGATCTAAATCTCTTATACATTGTGTTACATAGATAATGTAAGAAACATATAGCACTTAGCCTTAAAAGTTCATATATGTTTATATAATTTTATATGTTTATATAATTTTATATATTTACAAAATAAATTCTGATAGCCAAATTCACTGAGTATCTGATAATCAGCTGGAACTCTTATCCTTTCTTCACATGTGAGATTCAACTTTCATATTTCCTCTCACACAAATAGGCAAATGCATAGTCATAGTGTATACAGAGGAAGGCTGCTTAGAATTATGTGAAGTAATGAGCAGGAACCAGATCGTGCAAGGCCTTGCAGGAAATGTTAAAGATAATTTAGATGTGTCAGGGTTATAGTGGTGGAGTACTGAATATCTTTTCATGGGATAACTAATCTTCTCTGGCTACATCAAATGTATCGACAGTCGAAAACAAAATTTTTGTGGTCTTCAATAGTTTTCAAGAGCTTAAAGGAATACAGAAAAAAATGCTAAAATCCACTGATCTAAGTCCACATGTCTAGTTTAATCACAGCACCACACATTATATAAAGATTTCAACCTGTATTTCCTCTTGTCACCTACTTACACAGAGAGGTAGTGTGTCTTTTCGCTCTGCCTTTGGTGAAATTTCATGAGACTGTCTTTCCTTTTATGTTGTCCAGGGCCTAGTTCAACCGGCTAGACCTCGCCTCTAGATGGCGCCTGGTAAAGTGCCAGAAGCAGCTACAGGTGAATAACATCCCGGGGCTGTGCCACGCCAGAGCGCATGCACCAGCACACCCGACTCGTGGCCGGCCCAGGTGAGAGCTGTATGAGACGCCTCGTGGCTTAGGCCCTGCGCAGCTTTAAAAGCCTCCACCTCTCGCCTAGAGAGAGAGCTGCTGGGGAAAGGCTGGTTGGGAAGTTGCTGACCTGGGTTGCTGGGAGAAGTTCTGGGAGGAAGTGATTGGGAAGAAGAAGTGGTTGGGAAGAGGTTGGCTGGGTTGCTGGGGAAGTCCTGGGAAGAAAGATTGTGGGTTGCTAGTGGAAGACGGGTTGCTAGAGAGAGGGGTTATTGGAAGTCTGTAGGAAAAGCACTATTTGGAAAGATGACTTCTGTAGGGTGTTTGTTATTGCTTGTGCAATGCTCTTGATCCCAGAAAGAGAGAGATATAATAAAAGAGGTTCGAACCAGTAACATTTAGGCAGCGTCTTTTATTGGGGCCTCATGGCTGAGGGTTCAGCCTGGGGCGCCCGATATTATGTCACCACTGCCTATACATATGTTTTCCATTCTACATAAAGGAGAACAACCTTCGAGGAAACTGACATGCTCTAGCAATGCACCATCTTAAAATCTAATGTTGTAGTTCTTTTAGCATTAGTTGACTAGTCTGATATTTATTCTTGTATCCTTCAATATTAAGTAGAAGAATGTCAGAACACAGGAAATATTTTTTATAAAAAAAACCTCAATGTAAAATATGAGTTTCATAAGGTTATATTATACTATTGTAAATTACATATCTATTTCATATAATTATAAAACTAAAACTTCAGTTCTGAATTAATATTTAATCTAGAAATAGCCAATATGAAATATTAGCATTTCCTTTGTTTGGGTGTTTTAAAAATATTTTTCCAATTAAATTTTTCTTAGCCATCTAAGAGAATGCTTATTTTCTTTTAAATAATATTGTTTTAAATTGGGCATGGTGGCACATGTTTGTAATCCTAGCATTTGGGAGGATGAGACCAGAGGATCCAGGTTCACGGCCAGCCTCAGCTACCTAGTGAGGCACTCTGCAACTTAGTGAGACCCTGTTTTAAAATAAAGAATAAAAAATAGGGCTAGAAGGGTTACTTGGAGGTAGAATGCCCCTGAGTTCAATCCCCAATACCTAAAAAAAAAAATAAGGCTGGGGGATAGCTGGGAGGTAGAATGCCTCTGGGTTCAGTCCTCAGTACTGAAAAAAAAAAAAGAAAAAAAAAGAAAAAAATAGTATTGTTTTAAGTACAAAAGTTATTGAAACATAATTTTCTATTATTTGCACTTTCAATGGGGATGTTTGGTACTCATTTCTAGAATTCCATGTATTCTTGGTGCCTTAAGATGCTTTTAAAATTTTAAGTGTAATTGTTGTAGGCTGTTTTGTAATAGTGTATAGCAGAAATTGAATTTGAAGATAACTGGATTCTAGGTTTTAAAATTATAATATAATAACTGCACAGATGGGAGCAAACCAAATTTTGAGGCACCAATTTAATAGGAAACTGAATTAGGAGTCATTGTTAATAATCACAGTCCCATTGAAATAAATGATGCAGAAAACCTATGGAGTATGGTAATATGGTAACAAATAATATATAATGAGATTATTATTTAAATTGTACATCAAAGGCATGTAATAAATACATATCAAACAATCAATGTTTTTAATGCATTAAACACTGGCTTTGGAAAGAAATAAAATGCTATATTTATCCACAGTTTAGTGTTTTTCTTAGGATTAATTTTTTACAGAATCAAAATTTCTAAGTTTCAGTGCTTTTTAATATTGAATAGGATAATTTCTTTAATGCCTTATCATATGTGGTTGAGACATTGTGACTAATGCAAAAAGGGATAAAATGTACCAGTCTTTTCTCATGATCTGTCCCCTCGGAGAAATAATCACCATTATCTGGTATTTGACATGAAATAGTGTGCTCAAATAATATTATTCTCTTAACAACTTTGTTTTCACAAAAGGCTCTCTGTAGCCCCTTTTATAAAGGCACAAATCTCTTTCATGAGGGTAAAGCCCTCATAAGGTACCTACCACCTAATGCCATCACCCAAGGGGTCAGAATTTAAAAACATGTATTGAGGTGGACACAATTAGACCACATTTTCCATGATGAGACATTACTCAAAGTTAATGCAGTGTCTTTATAGATGAGAACACAGCACATAGTCTTAAAAGTTCATATTTTAGGTTTATATATATTAACTTTATGTTAATACATATGTATGTTTATATAATTTCATATATTTACAAAATAAATTCTGATAGCCATTCTAATTCACTGAGTATCTGATAATCAGCTGGAACTCTTATTCTTTCTTCACATGTGAGATTCAATTTTCATATTTCCTCTCACACAAATAGGCAAATGTATAGTCATAGTGTATACAGAGGAAGGCTGCTTAGAATTATGTGAAGTAATGAGCAGGAACCAGATCATGCAAGGCCTTGCGGAAAATGTTAAAGATCATTTAGATGTGTCAGGGTTATAGTGTGGAGTACTGACTATCTTTTCATGGGATAACTAATCTTATTTAAACACCAGTAAAAAAGAATTGCCTCCACTTTACAAAATAAGATTCCCCATGATTTATCTTTGAATCCTGTAACTCCTGTATGGATGTTGTTATATGGATCCCCATGTTCCATTTATTTAAATTATCATAATACCTCTGTTCCTCTCTCTCTCATTCCCTTTCCTCTACCCAAATCCCCTATAATTATAGCTTAGAATTCCATCACATATGACAAACTCAGTTTTCCTCATTATTCCCCTGAATTTGTCTGAGTTGCTTTTCAGAGCTTATTCTTAGTCAGAATTGATGCTCTTCATTCTTGTCTCTTTTTTTTCTCTTCCTCTACTTTGTTTATCTTTTCTAGGCCAAGGATGATACTTTGTATATATGTATGCATGTATTTTTAATTTCTTCATTTCAAAAGTCTTTCCAACAATCTGGAATTGTGGTAATGGGAATGAGTAAATGTTTTCCCATCACATAAAATAAGTAAATGGTGACATCTCAAGACCCTCTGTGGGCAAGCAGGAGTCACTGGGAAAAGAAGACAGAAATTATACATATATCAAAAGCATAATCATTTACTACAGGGTCAGTTTGTGAATCTAATCTCAAAGGAGTGAGATGGGGTGTAATAAAATACCAAATAATAGTCAGGAGCTAGATAGTCTATTGTGGCTATCCTACCCACTTCCTACATAAGGAAGGTAAGAACAAAGAGACACTTTTCCTCAGGGAGGGCTTGCAAAAAGCAACATCACCCCAATTGTTTTTTGAAAGCATGGCTAAGCATTGTGTGAAGGAAAAGCAGCCAGTCAGATAAATTAGAAAACTGATGTGTAAACAAAGTTAAGGAAACATTTTACTGTGGAATTTGTCACATCCATGCCATGAATGTTGAGAATCTGTAAAACAGTGAAATGACAGAAACAAACGTATACATTTTCACTGTAGAATCCCAGAGGATCAATTAAAATCACACACACACACACACACACACACACACACACACACACACACACACACACACAATGATGTTCCAGAAAGCACTTTCAGAAATGCTAATATGTTTGAATGAGAATATGAATGAATGAGTCAATGAATCTGCAAATGGAAATTAGCTTTGTCAATTCAGATTGGCATAACCTTTTGCAGCAATTTAATTTCTATGAGAAAATCAGGCTCCTCATCTAAAAAGTGGGCATAAACCATGCATGTTTCAGAAATGTAGTAATATTTAATGAGAAATTATTCTCCATATTTCTAATCAATAGAGAAAGGACTAGATAAGTGAATTTACTATTTGAGGCCGACAAGGTAAACAACTATTGTGGGATCTGGACAATAGATAGGGTTATTTCCCCAGTAAAGACTACACCTTTCTAGACAATAACTCTCTAATTCCTACCATGATATCACATCAGCCTCTACTGTGACTAAATTTTTCCAATAGTAGGCCTTCTCTCTGAGATAAATCATCCCAATATTACTTGTTTCTTTAGCTCCCTTGGCATATAGGTCAACACTTCCTCCTCCTATATTTCATATCCATTCTTTTAGAGTTCCCTCAGAAATAAGCTTTATTTTTCTGTTTGTGCAGTTAAACTTAAACACCTGCAGTCCAAAACATAAAATACCTAAGAACAATAGCAAACAATTTATAAAAGAAAATCACCTCTATTACTCAGCTTTCAGTTCTTGCGACAACATACCTGAAAAACAACTTAGAGGAGGGAAAGAGTGATTTTGACTTTTGGTTTTGGAGGTTATGGCCCATGGTTGACTGGCTCCATTATTTCTGGTCCTGTAGTAAGGCAGAATATCATAGTAGAAGTGCATGGTGAAGCAAAACTGCTGACCACATTGTGGCTGAGAGAGAGAGAGAGAGAGAGAGAGAGAGAGAGAGAGAGAGAGAGAGATCTGGAGGTAAATCATTCCCTTCAAGGACATGTCACAGGGACATACTTCTAACAAGGCCCCATTTTTCTACCACACAATATCACCAAGAACTGGGGAATTAGCATTGAGCTTTCAGGGGACATTCAGGATCCAAACTAACATGCCCTTTCTTAGAGGCAAATGAGGTAATAATCTCCAAATACTTCAAAAATAATAAGAAATGTTACAACTTCCATCTTAAAAAAATTTTTTCTACATAAGACATATGAAAATTACCATTATATCTAAAAGGAAATAAAATGATTATTGAGACTGGAATAGTCATATGAGGGGAAGCTATTACTGTGTATTAGATGAGTCCACAAATAAAGAAATGAGTTTGATCTTATCTTTTGACCCCTTGCAACATTAGTTCTATTCTCTCTACTCATCAAAATTAAAATATCTGGCCGGGCATGGTGGCGCACGCTTGTAATCCCAGCATTTGGGAGGCTGAGACTGGAGGATCCAGGTTCGCGAGCAGCCTCAGCTACCTAGTGAGGCACTCTGCAACTTAGTGAGACCCGGTTTCAAAATAAAGAATACAAAATAGGGCTGGGGGTATAGCTCAGAGGTAGAATGCCCCTGAGTTCAATCCCTAGTACCGCAAAAAAAAAAAAAAAAAATTAAAATATCTGGAGAGCTTTAAAAATTCCAATGATTACAACAGAAGCCAAATAAATTCAATCAGAATTTTCCAATGATAAGATATTGATATAGTAATTAATTCAATATTGATATATTAATAAATATTTATATTTATTACCCATATCATTCATATATATGAATATATATGAATATGCTTAGTTATTTCTAATGTGCATTATTGATAGGTAACCATTACTATACAATATGTTGGCTTATGCTTACATCTTATGTAATTTCTTTATTGCAGCTGATTTATTTAGAAGGGGGAATATATAAGTAATCTAAATAAGTTCTGCAGTTAACAAAATGTAATATTATTATTGGTAAAATTTGTTTGGGGAAACAAAAATTCATGGTCCCATGAACAGAAAAATGATATTAAAATCTTGAATCTTCTACTTATTGGTGAATAACTATGAGTAATAATATTAAGATGTGGAGCTTAAGTTCTCTTCTATGAAATTGGGATAATAATGCAATCAGTTTCCTTACAAGATTGCTGGGGAAAACTTAAGATTATGACTGTGAAGCCCAATATGGTAGCAGATAATCTGTGCTCCCAGTGACCTAAGAAGCTGTGGCAAGAGGACTGTAAATTCAAGGCCAGCCTGGGCAACTTAGTCAGACACTATTTCCAAATAAAGAACAAAAAGGGCTGGTAGTGTAGCTCAATGTTAGAGCACCCCTGGGTACAATTCCAAGTATTGGGAGGAAGGAAGGCAGAAAGGCAGGCAGGAAGGAAAGAAATGAAAATGTTTTCTGAAAGCAATATGTCATTATTAGCTGCTTTGGTGAAACTCACCTAGAGTGTGAATGTAATATGAAGCCCTTTTTACCTTCCCTGATCTAGAAATAGAAGATAAATTTTGTAAAACAAAGTTATGTAGAAAGATATTCTATATACTATCTCTAACATATAACAGAAACATAAACACCTGGAACATATATTGGAATAAGAATAAATTTGTTTGCTCAAAACAACATAATTTATTTTAGGCATAGTTCCCAAACACTCAAATGCCTCAAAAATATCAAATTCAGAGTAATAGCCTTGAAAGCTTTTTTTTTCTGTTCAATTACTCCTCTTGTCTGGGAAGGTGGGGCTTAATAGGTAGGCAGAGATTAAGTGGCTCTAATTGTGAAAGTAAAATAGATATGTTAGAAAGGGGAGCCAAGTGCTACATCCCATTTTTCTTTCCCTAACACATTAATTAATTGTTTACATCTCTTCTATTAAATCCATCAGGGAAGTTTGCTGATTTATAGTCAAATGAAAATCACTAGCAAAAACTTTTGCTTTTTTTCATAAAGTCTTTTAAAACACACAAACCATGTTTACAGCTATTAAATATCACAGCTTCCCCCCATCTCTTCCTCACTTGGCTGTCTTGGTAGAGTTAGTCTGGATCATTTACATACCTGTTCTGACACCTCCTGGCCCTTTTTCTACACAGTAAAATTAATAAAATAATATGTGCCTCTTGTTGCTTCTAACATGCAAATAATACACTGTGAAATTGCTAGGCAAACACTAAAGTAATATACTAATGTGCTATTTATATTTTGTATTTTGCTACTTGTCTTTTCCTTTTGTAAAATAAACTATGCTATGGACAGGTTTCCAAAAAGGACTGTTCCATCCCCAGTACTGAAAAAAAAAAAAAAAAAAAAGGACAAGGAACGGTAAATGGCTTCTTTGGCTATAATATATTAACATTACAACATATATGAATTCACTTTGTAACCTGTATAACAATTTGTTCTTAAAGAATGATGCTATCTGCTTTTTTGGTTAAGCGATTCAGTTCAATAAGTTTTCTTCAGTAACCTATATAAAATGTATATATTTTATAATTATGTAAATGAAGATTACTTAACAATCACCATAGATAGTGGCTTGTGACAGATAGATATAAGCAGGAAATAAACTTTTGTTTGCAAAAGGATTTTAGAAAGCTTTAGCAAAACTGATGAGTCTCAAAATAACTAGAACAAAGCAGTAAAGTCTTAACAACATAGTTATTTTTCTTTAATGCATGTTTACTATCTAATAACGAAGGAGGTAAGATAATATAAAGGAACTGAATTCAAGAAAACAGTAAGCTTTATCTAATAGAGAATAGCCCTGTGGACTTTTTCATCCCAAGCATAGTGGAGAATACAAAATAAAAGGGCAATAGAGGGGATTAAAGAGAAACCAACCTAATTTTAACAAAATTTTAAAAGCTACCCATAGGATGGCTAATGGAGTCAAACACTACAGATTTTTAGCCACAGGGCAAGCCTCAAACCAACATGCTGACTCTCACACAGTGTTATTTGAACTCATGGTTACAGTGGGACAACACACTGGGGCAGGTGAGGAATGCTGGGAGAAATTACTCAAAGGTCCCCTGGGCTTACACCCAGGGCACAGTTGTACCTTTCTAAAGCTAGGATCAAGACAGCATGACAAAAAATCTAGGCTTGACTGAAGAACAAGAGAATATTCTAACAATCATCAAAACTGTCAGTCATGCAAAAGAGCAGCAAAAATTCTTCCTTGATTTGGGATGAAGGCAGGTAAACTGTAATGCATACAAAAATCTCTGTAATCCAGTTTAAACTGATTTCAAGACCTATTGAAGGGCAATTCATGAAAATGTTCTCAAAACATTTGAAATTACTGGTTTATTGAATACAAAGAGATTTACCACAGCCAAGATGCAGGATGTAGTTCAAATGTAGATGTGATTGACATTACTCCTTCAGAGTGGCTGCTTGCAGAAAAAGTGGCATGCTATTTTCTAGGGGAAAAACTGCTTACTTACTCATTTACAGATTTTTAAACAAAACATTCTAAAAACTATCTAATAAATAAGAAAATGTAGCCAGAGGATAAAAAAGTAAAAACCTTAAAATATGCAAAATAAGTAAAAGGATCAGATGGAAAAGGTAAACAATATTTGTAAAGCAAAGAATACTCTCAACAGAGAGATGGCTACTATAAAAAGGAACCAAACATAAAAATCACAAATGATGAATATAGTCAATTTGTTTAAAAGAAGACTAGACAGAGCAGAGGATGAATGACCATGAGAATGGTCAATGAAATGTATTCAATTCTACCTAAAAGGAAGACAAACATTTTAAGGTGTTAAAAAGACCAGCCTTAAGAAAAAATATAAATTGAACTTCAGCAAAATTATGCATTGCTATATTCATCAGCTTTTCATTCCTTTGAGTAAATACCCAGGAAAACAACTTTAGAGGAGGAAAGTTTTGCTTGGACTCAAGGTATGAGATTTCAGTCCATGGTTTTGGTACCGTAGTTTCTGGGCAGAACATTATGGTGGAAGGGCTGGCAGGGTGAAGCTGCTCCCCCCATGGCAGCCAGGAAGAAGAGAGGGCTTAAAAATATTGCTGTGTCCATATATAAATGTATCACTACCAATCTTACTAACATGTGTAGAGAAGACGGGATCTGGAGGAGAAATCATCAAGTACCATGTGTATGTATGTATATTCACTTTGAACCTTATTATGCTATATAATTTCAATAAACCAATAAAAGTATGTAAAAAAGAGACCAAATATTGACATTGTTTAAGGTGAGTTTTTCTCCTAAAATAGATATATTGGAGGAAATCTTACATCAGTAAATCTTACATCAGTAAATGTATCTCTGTTATTCTGGGAGGGAGAGACTTCTCTTAGCTGACAGAGTCCTGCTTTGTGGACCTCATTAAATGGAGGAATATATCAGTCTATAGAAATCAGTCTTCACATCAGTCTATAGTGCCTCCAGGGATTTACCATCGAGAAGATCCAATACTGTG
>PVLC010020229.1:0-29524 GCA_004027655.1 Graphiurus murinus | reverse complement strand
TCGAGTACTATATTAAACAGGAGAGGTGATAGTGGACATCCTTGTCTTGTTCCTGTCTTTAGTGGGAACTCTTGCAGTTTTTCTCCATTTAATATGATGTTGGCTGTAGGCCTATTGTATATTGCCTCTATGATTTTGAGGTATGTTCCTTCTATTCCAATTCTCTGTAGTGCTTTTAGCATGAATGGGTGTTGGATCTACAATATGGAAATACAGAAGATTGTCAGAAACTATTTTGAAAAACTGTACTCCAACAAAATGGAAGATCTAGAAGAAATTGACAAATTCCTAGACACATATAACCTCCCTAAATTGAGTCAAGAAGATATCAAAAACTTAAACCGGCCAATAACAATCAAGGAGATAGAAACAGCAATAAAGAGTCTACCATCAAACAAAAGCTCAGGGCCAGATGGTTTTCCAAGTGAATTTTATAAAACATTTATAGAAGAGCTAATCCCAATACTCCTCAAGCTATTCCATGAAATAGAAAGAAACGGGACCCTTCCACACACATTCTATGAAGCCAACATCACACTAATACCAAAACCAAATAAAGACAGCTCAAGAAAAGAAAACTATAGGCCTATATCATTGATGAACTTAGATGCAAAACTGCTAAACAAGATACTAACAATGCGCATTCAAAACCACATCAAGAAAATTATACACCATGACCAAGTCGGGTTCATCCCAGGGATGCAAGGCTGGTTCAACATTCGAAAAACAATACATGTTCTCTATCTTTACATGTTTTCTTCTCTACCAGAAACTTATTAATTTCCTTAAAGTTATAAATTGATTCAGAACTTATTTATATCACCATTTCACCTATGATAGAAGCAATGTACAGATGCATAATAGCTGCTACACAAATTGCAAAGCAATACAGCATAAGATATATTTTGTTGTCATAATTTCAGGAGTTACATTTAATGTACCAACTTTTATCATCAGTATCAAAAATCGGTAAGTGAAGAAAGAGGGATCTTAAGTTTAACTAAATGAGGAAATAAATCTATTAATCAAAAATACAACTTTATTCCAAGAATTGCTAATCAAATAATTATCTATAAAATGCCTTTTTCCATTTAAATTTCCCTCATTTTAAATAACTGACATGGAAATAAATGAAACTTCTAGAAATGGAAGAAGAATTAACACTCTCATTCAAGGGTACTGATTCTGGCATACAGTGAGATTGATTAATTTCTTTGTCTTATTTTCCTGTTTTTCTCTGTATTTAAGTTGACTTATATCATTTTCTAACAAGAAAAATAAAGCAAGTAAGGCATTTGATCAAACCAACTCAATATCAGATTTGTATTCTACAACTTGTATGATGTTGTCTTCTTTTATAGAGAATTGTTAGAAAAATTGGACACTCTTTTGGGGAGAATTAGATGCCTAAGTCAATTATGTTGGCAAAGAATCGCATTAAAAATGTGATGTGTATGTGTGTGGGGGGGGAGAGATTCTCTATTTTCCAATCAACAAATAAAAATGCATTTATTTAGTACAATTTCTATGTTAGACATTTTGCCTAAGCCCTTTTGGAAATTCAGGAAAATTCATAATCTAGTAATTGCAATATAAATTTACACTGAATATGGTAAACTTGAGTAAAACTATATAAAGACTTACTGTATTGCAATTTTTAAATTAAGTCTATAGCATTTAGCATTATTAATTTTCTTATAAATAATGTCAATGACAACTTCATCAGGTATCAGAGGAGATCATTGTGTGCATGGATTTTATAGAGAAAGCCCTGAAGTTTCTGCCTTCATCCTTGCCATGGTCACTTCTTTCCAGCACCTGTTAATAATTTTTTAGGTGCTATGGTACCTAAAACTGAACTTCTAAATTCTTCTTATTTTATTTTTTCCTGCTATTTTCACTGCCTTCTCTCTTGAATTTGGCCCTTTGGACCATCTCTGGCTCTCTCAGCATCAGAGCCCCACCTACACTTTTGTGGGTCATGCTATACACAGTACTGGGAGGTGCCTATCCTATATAGTCATTGTGGATTTATCCCAGGTGAGTGTTTTGCTGGCTTTTTTCTCAGCTATGTGCTTCCTTTTGAGAATAAAATAACTCCCTCTCTCTGGGTTAAACTATTCTTGGACCAGGCAAGATTCTCTGGTTCTGACATATCCATAGAAATACCCAGAAGTACTTTATCCAACAATAAATCTTAATCGATTCCAGCCATTTTCCTAGTTTCAAAAAGACACCTTAAAATCATCTGGCTCAGGCTCTAAAATCCTGGAAACCTTTCCCTAGTTATTCCAGTCTGCTATACTAGGAACATTCTGACAGTTTGGTGTTCTGCACTATAAGAGCTGGTCTACTAAACTGAGCTTTCAGAATCATTAGTAATCAGTACCTTTTGAGTGAGGTCATGTTTCTCATGTTTTACCTTCTTTACTCTAAGCTGGTCTCAGATTAAATGGCAGCTAAATAATTTAAGCAGTGAGAGTTTTAATGTTTATGGAATAGTCACATTCCAAAGAGCACTAAGAGGAAGGAGGAAGAGCAATGAGAAAGAAATTCCAAAACTTTTAAGTAACTGTAGGCTATGGTTTAAGAAGGGAATTTTCCATTTCTAAATCTAAAATTGTAAGACCCAAAAGGTAGATAAATATTGTATTGATTAACTATCTAATTTTAATAATTGCTAATCTATGTGTCAGACATGAATTTAAGAGATTTACTTATAGTTTTAACATTATAGTAGATTTTTTTTTACATGAAAGCTAAAGTTACTAAGTTATGAGAAGGTTAAATAATTTGTCTTTAGGCACAAAATTCTAATTGGCATAGCTAAGAAGGAAACCCAGGTAGTCTAATAGCAGAACTGAGCATTTCTGCCTCTACCATTACTTACTTACTGAGATACTGAGGTCTGGCTTGTCATAAAATTGATTGTGGACTAATTGATTGTGACTATATTTTAAACATTCTCCAGATGGGTGATAGATGATTTATTCATCTTTTATCATAAATTTAAATACAATTTAATAGCTCTCAGTGTTATCAATTGTGCATGCTAATTTATTGTACAATAATTTTATGTAAAATGCATGAGAATCTTTTGTTTGAATATTCTGAATACCTACATATATTAATACCATTTATAGTTTTGTTTTTTCTATGTTTTCCTGTGAAATTTGAAGAGATTAAAAAATATATAATATATTTAAAACTCAACTATAGTATTTCCTCTAAAATGCTTCGTTATTTTAAAATCAAGGTTAGATTGTCTAATAAAAATGATTGGAGCACATATAAGAAAATTATATTTGACACTCTCCTTATTTCCAGGGTCATTTTCCTTGGTTCTACAAGGGTAATACAAGAGAAAAAAATGTGGAAAAAGGAAGAGGTGAGCTCACAGCTTACCTTGAATTATTCTATAACAGCTATGTGAAAAAATATTAAAAAATGTGTCCTGGTAGATCAGAGAACTGTTCAAAGAACTTAAAAAAACTCACACAATTCAAGATGGTCATTTCTAAAAAGTCTAACCTCTGGGAGAGGAAAATATAAAAAGGTAAGATTAGGTATCACTTGGCAATTGGTTGGTGAAAAGAAAAAGAAAAATAATTGAAGATCTATGGTATTGAAAATAAAGAAAAGATGCCGGGTGTGGTGGCGCATGCTTGTAATCCCAGCATTCGGGAGGCTGAGACCAGAGGATCTGGGTTCGCGGCCAGCCTCAGCTACCTAGTGAGGCACTCCACAACTTAGTGAGACTTGGTTTCAAAATAAAGAATAAAAAATAGGGCTGTGGGTATAGGTTGGAGGTAGAATGCCCCTGAGTTCAATCCCCAGTACCACAAAAAAAAAAAAAAAGAAAGAAAATAAAGAAAAGAACAAAAAAAAAATGAGTAAATACTTCTCCTTTCTGATTACTAATATATTAATATAAACTGGTCAAGCTAAACCTGATTATATTGAGCAAACATACTCAAGCTGACAAAATTCACCAACACAAACTGAATTTATTATATTGAATTTAATATATTCAGAATAATTTGCATACATCCTCAAAAGTATATGAGAAAATTAGAAACTATCTTATTTGTAAATTCAAAACTTAAGAAAATAACAATAAAAATTAATTGAAAAGGGATTAATTGGAAGAAAAGGACATGATCATCTATAAATGAAAAAAAATTTATGAGAATTCCAAGGTAGAAAACATTCCAATTAAATGTAATGAGCCATTAAATAAAGTTAAAAGTGAAACCAAAAAAATAAAAGTGGGATAAAAATAAAGTGAAGGAAATCATAAAGTGATAAAAATGGAAACCTAATATTAATAAACTATAACAATACCCAAAACATATATAACCAAAGATCTTGGTAAAGAAACACAAAAATCAAACAGTAGAATTAATATTTAGACACAAAATCTAAAACAACTCTCCAGATAGCAGAAATCTTGATCAAATATATTGAAAAGCATATGAGTAATTGTGTAAAATTTCCAAGAATGATCAACTCTAAGACTTATACTAGTAAGTGACTTCATAGTGTCCAGGCAATCTGTCAAATAATAAAAATCTTCACGAGCTCCAGGCAATCTGTCAAATAACTAACAAATATGAAATTATTAGACTGGCAATGTTCCTCCACAACCAGTGAGCACATCTAATTTCAAGATCTTGTTTTCTGAATTCCCACTAAGCAATTAAAAAGCAGAAAAACGAGGACCACTTAGAGAAAGCAGAGGATGAGCCCGCAACATCCTGTTGTACCAGAAAATAAGGAAGTGTTCCAAAAATGATTGAAGCATATCAAAAAAACATACAGAAATCTCTCACTTTCTGCCAAGTGGAAAAAAAAATAGGATTTAGCTTCTTACACAAAATAAAAACTCCAATGACAACAGAAACCAGACAGAATATATGAAATAATGATTTAAAGATACAGGAGAGCAAGAAATGAAGACCAGTGACCCTGAGAGACAGAAAACAAATGATGTGAGTTCTGTGACTGTCTCCCATTTATCACCTGCAAAGAGTTTCCAGGATAGCTCAGGAAGGGTAACCTAGACAGAGCTCAGAAGACTCCTTGAATTAAGAATATAGGGCAGAAGGTCAAGGGATGCCAGGATGGCTAGTTTGCTGGGCAGCATATTGCCAAGGGATGTGTTTGAGGACTAGGAAGGCATTGAAAGTCTTACCAATGTTCAAGTGTTTCCCAGTTTTGTCTTTCTGTTGAGTTCCCTTGACTTCTTCACTATGCACAGGGTCTCACATGTGACCAAGGATGCATGAACAGATGAGGCATTCTCTGACTCTCCCTAGAGGGTCTATTCTTGCTTATGCACACAGCCTACCAGAGCACTTCAGTTGCGGGGGAGCTTATCAAAGCACACTGATCCCATCTCATTCCTCAGACTGCCTTGATCAATTCCTAATGAGTCTTCCAGTTTCTGGTGGGCTGTAAGGATTGCAGCTAGAGGCTAGCCACTGCATGACTCCTCTCCATTCATTCTCCATCACTAAATTTTCCAGTGTTCATGGGCAAGAGATTTCGTTGTTTTTGTTATTGCTGTTGTTGTTCTACTTTAGGTCAGTTATCAAACCTGTTAGTATTTTCAGCACTATTTTGCCAGTATGGAGATTGGTAGGTAAAACAAAATTAGAGTGCGGAGTAGCCACAGGCTGATTTTACAAATTTCACTATTTCTACCTAGAGTTTAGGGATGTGTATGGAACAAATATTTCTAGGTTTATTTGCTCAATTTTCAGACCTTTTTTGATATCTTCATCAGTTCTTATCATTAATTTATGGAGAATTGTTTGTTTGTTTGTTTGTTCACTTTCACTACCAGTCTGCAATTCTCCGGATCACAATTTTCTTAAATATAAAGCAGTACTTGCTTAAAAATTTTAAGGCCTCATCTACCTTCCAAGAAAATACACAGTACGCTAGTTTTTCCAATAAATACATGGGAAGTCTAAAATAACTATTATTGGCATGTGAGTTGTCTCTGACCTAGATAAGCCAGAGAATGAAATTGAATTACTATTACTACTAATTTTTTAATGGATGTTTGAGTTGAGATGTATGCTGGTTATATATAACCAACCTTAGAAGGTTAATCATGAAAATGTTGCACTTGCAAGAGATGTTTTTATGAAGATGTTATAAAAGGAGGGATAGGTGGGAAAGTACTGGGGGAATATGTGAGACGTAATGACATTGAGCAGGCAGGAGATGGGCTCATGTATCTTTCGGATGTTGAATATTAGTGATCCCCAGGCTGGCTATTAGTAAGGTTTAACATCATTAAGTTGAACGATTTTCCTTCAAAATTTTTCTTAAATGCATTAATTTCCTTAATTAATGTTACTAAATACAAAATCATAGGATGTCTAAAAGGTCAAATGCCTGTTGTATTTTAAGAAGTGCAAAATTATTCAAATTGAATGATTTACTATAAAGGACATTAAATTTAATTGCTCATTTGAGGAAACGGCAAAAAATTATCTTTGGTATTTGTAATTGGTCCCTCTTAAATATTATTATTTGGTAATAAATTTGCCCTATCTTTGGTTACTGGATTGTGACACAAACAAAACACATGAAGATAGTTGTTATTCTGAATGCCCAGGACTAGAAAGAAGTTAACAGTTCCTAAAATCAGATAAAAAAGGAACAGTTATGAGGGACAAATAATAGATACTTATACTTTCCTGCATACTACTTTCTCCAATAAAGAGAGATTCTGTGGCAAAAAAAAATGTAACATAACATAAAACACACATAGAAATGATACAAATAGTGGATGAGATAAACAAATTGTCCTACCAAGCTATGTCAGTAACTAATCAGTATTTAATCATTGGGTTCCTGACATAGGCTAATTATTCGATAAACTGCTACACACTATTAGTAATAAAAAATGGAAGTTAACATCTGGATTTTATAGTTAAATTATACTTTTGTATCTTATAGTTTTGTCAAAATCAAGACATGGTTATGCATTTTGTGTTTTTTATCTTTTTTCTAATGTGCATACTAATTATCTAGGGATTTGTTAAAATGTGATTCTGACTTGGTGGACCTGGAGTAGGATCTAAGATTCAACATTTCCAGTAAAGCTGCTAGGTAATGTCAATGTCCCTGGTTCATTAACTACGCCTTGATTACTAACAAGAGCTTAGTAATGTTTTTAATTTTCTTTCATGAAATGTCTCTAGGGGTCACATTTAAAATTAGATGTCAAGGTATAGGAATTGGTGATCACAACATCATACTTGTATATAAATGTTGTTCTTTTTCACTTCATTTCTGATGAATAAATGTTTCGATGAGATGAGAAAGGAAATAAGCAATAAATTATCCTGTCATATCTATTTGTTGCATTTTATGCTTTTAATATTTGTATGTTTATTTCTGTTCTTTATAACCTCAAACAGGTCTTCTAGTTAGTTATTGTGTCACATATTTTTTTTCATTTCCTGAACAACTAACCCATTAGTTTTATAAGTAAGGATTCTTTGAAGAGGCAGAATGCCCACCAAATACTGAGGCATTTACCACAATAGGCATGAGGAGTCTGGTTTAGACCTAAAAATGCTAGAAGGGACATTAAATAAGCCAAGTTCAAAGAAATTATTTTTGCTTCAAAAATAAACCAGTCTAGTCTATTGGTCTTTAAGGAAGTAGAATTTTTTTCTAATTTAATTTAAAAACTTTAAAAAGCTTTAAAAATGTTGGACATGAGTCCCCTTGAATGTTCTTTTCCAATGTGCTTCTCACGTGAAGGGTGGCATTTTTTGCTGAGCACGGCTTTCTTTGCCTTTGCACACACACTGTTTTCTTTCCTTTCTTCCATTTTCTCTGAAAATGTTTTAATAATGATCTGAGTCCAATCAGTCTTGGCTTTTGTGTATAACTCCCTTCTTTTCTTTCCTTTCTTTTTTTTTTTTTTGCTAATGTGGACAATTGCCCACAGTAGTCCAAATCTTAAATATTACTAGGCCATTTGTGAATGGATTCACTTCTCAGATTTCACCTTGGGTTAAAACATTAGCTTAGCAGAGACACTGAGGGGGTGGGGAAGTAAAATGGAAATCAAAACTTCATTAGAGTCAGTTTTTCTCTAGGGATTGGTAATCACTTCAAAATTGGTAATCATTGCAAATCACTAAAAATGTTACTCTTAAACAAGTTGATTATAAGCAACAGGAAGTCATGGGCAGCTTCCTTAATGAACGAGTTCACCTCATCGCCCAGCCAACCCAGAATCAGAAAAATGGTGGGGATGGCATTCCCTCCCCACTCCCTGGCTGATTAGAAGGCTGATTCCGTACTTAGGCTCCCTGGAGACCTCAGTAAGAGAGACAGGTGGAAGGCTCAAAAAATGCATAATATCACCACCCAGGGTGGGATAAGGGGGAATGAGAAAAGTAAATCTTCCGCTTTGGGAAAAATATGAAAGAGTGCTTCTTGGGAAATCAATATATTTTCATAGCAGCCAGTATGCAAATTACTTAAGCTTTCAGTAGTGTCTTGTTAATTCAGATGCATGCAATTAAGATGCTGTGACTCATTAGGCAGGATAAAGAACACAGAAAGAAAATGGTAAGTCAGAGAATAGGACACTCAGGTCAGAAGGAAAGAAAACACCATAATGTGGTAGACATATAGCCTCTGAGGCAAAGGACCGTTCTTTACTATTTCATATAAATTTAACAAGGTATGCAAACTCCTGATTCCATGAAAAATCTGGGTGGTTTTAAAAAGTCTTAATGCACACTGCTAACAGGACAGATGCAGAGAGAAATTATTCTATCAATCACCTAAATATATGAAATGGCATCTTCTTTAAATGGAAAGAGAAGAGCCGGGGGATCAGATTAGAGTGAACCATTTGTGTTACTGTTTATGCAATAAATGACAGAAGGTTATAAGAAATAAAAAGAAACTGATAGTTCAGGTGAAAGGAATTTATCTTCTTTCTCTAGGTCAAAAGTCTATGTAACTTGATCTGATAGAATTAGCAGGTCAGGAACTGGCTCAAGTCAAATGTCTATAGGATCATTTAAGTGACATTAGCTAGTAAAGTGGGAGAGATATGTAAAGGTTTGGTTTAAACATGAAAATATATTATCCATGACATGCATTTCTGTATTACTTATTGTTATTTGAAGATAAGCAGAATTATGAACTGTTCAAGAAAAAAAAAAACTTCACCCCCTTCCTGTGTATACTCTACACATCTTCTTCCCTGGACTGTAGGAAAGACCATGAATAAGATGGATTTCATGACCATAATTAGGTCATATTTTATGTTAAAAGTAAAAGAAATTTTCAGATACAATTATGTACCTCAATTCATTTTATCTTGAGTTAATCAAAACTGCCCTAGGTGGACCTGACCTAATCAGATGAGTCCTTCAAAAGGATTTGGCCCTTCCTGAAGTCAGGGAGATCTGAAGGATGAGGGAAATTCTTCTTCAGGCTTTCAAGGAGCAAGCCACTAAGCTGTGAGAGAATCTATGGTGGTGATATTTTGGCAAGGAGCTATGAGTAGCACCTGGGAACTGAGAGTGTTCCCTGCAGAACAATGAACAATCAAAGCAGAACTTCTATCTCTCAACTACACAGCTTTATGGAAATAAGGAGCCTCAGCTGAGACCCTGCCTTGCCCAGCCAGCACTGTTTTTAGAAGGTGGTACCCTGAGAAAGTACCCAGCTACTACATTCCATATTCCTCACCTACAAAATCTATGAGATAGAAAACAAATGTAGTTTTAAGCTTTGTACCATCTTGGAAGACAGATTATTAATTTTTTACAGGCTGGATATAGTCTCTCTATACAATTCAACAATTGTGCTCCTTGCACTCAGTTAATTTGGAAATTTAAATCCTCACAAAAATCTGAATGCAAATGTTCATAACAGCTTTATTCATAGTTTACCCCAATGTAGAAACAAGCAACATGTGTTTCAATAAATGAATGGATGAACAAACTGTGGCAAATATATCTGATTGGGTATTATTCAATCATTTAAAAACATACACAAAGAATTAGTTCCTAAACCATGAAAAATATGAAGCCAACTTAAATGTATATTCCTTAGTGAAAGAAGCTAATATGAAAAGTCTATACCATTTGTGAATCTCATTTTATGAGATTATGGAAAATGCAAAAGTTAATAAAATAAATGTTGTAAAAACATGAATGGCTGCAAAGGCTTGGAGGGAAGGGAGGAGAGATGGATAGACAAAGGCTGGAGGGATTGTTAGGGTATGAAAGAGTATGGAAATAGTATCCCTATTTATTTCACAAAACTCATAGGGCTTCCCAATGCAAAGAATAAAGTAAACTGTAGAATTCAGTTAATAATAACATATCACTGCTGATTCATCACTTTTTACAAAATAACCACTAATTCAAGATGTTAACAATAGGGAGACTGATGAGTGGAAGGAAGGGTGTGTGGAGCAGTCTGCTCCCTGTCAATTTTTCTATAAATCTTAAACTATTCCAAAAGTATGAAGAAACTGAAAACAAGAAAAACAAGAATAAGTTAAATGTAAATTAATTTTTCCTCAACAAGAGATTATTGCAAGTAGGGAGTGAATTGGAGACTTTGAATCTTCTCTAAAAGATGGTCTTGTGACTCAACTTTGGTATTATTGACATAAGGAAATGTGACCAATGGTTCAAAATATTCTAATTTATTAGGAAAAGCAAGAAAGATGAATGTAAATGCTTATTATCATGATGTTTAAACATAGGATGTAAATGCTTATTATCATGATATTTAAACATTGGAAATAAATTCAGAGTAACAATTTTTAAAATATATTTGAAATTAGATTTTGACCAAAACTAAATAATTTCCACATTTATTTATAGAAAAATCACTGGTTGGTAAATGGTGTTAATTAACAAATAGTTGTGGCGAGTTTCATTTGTTTTATATCATGCACAGTGAATCTTAATTCTCAAAACAAATAAATGTAGCATGTCTCAGTGTCTTGTCTTTTACATGCCAAGTCCCTAAAAGTTGATCACCTTTGAAGCAATGATCCAAAGATACCAACTGGGCATTTTCGTTTTTAGGTTATTCAACAAAATCTAATTTAGTGTCAATGAACCCTTTTTCTAAGTACAGGAAATGCTCTTCCTCTGTCAGAGGAATTACAAATTATGCCATTATAAAGATCTATTACAATTGTGCTACTCAAATGCTGGGTATACTGAAGACTAAGGAGACACTTCTGAAATGGATGGTGGCCTTTAAATCCCTGGATGTTCATTTTTGCATTAGTTAAGCAAAAGTACTGTTGTGTGTCCAAGTCACTGTATTTTTCTGGCCACAGGACTGGTGAGAGAGAAGTCCAGCATGAATTAATGAAAAATCCAAATAGCAGACTGCTTTTAAAGAATGAAATTTCATTTTCAAACACATAAACAAATCCCAAACAGTAATTCAAAGCAGAGTGACATTCTTAATCCCTTAATTCTAGTGGAAATATAAACATGCATTATAGAAAGGCAAGTATTATAACTTGTGAAATTAAAAGACTACTCTAAAATTTTGAAAATATACTATATTATATCTTAAATCTGAACTTACTGTAAATATCAGCAATTCTAAACTAACATATTTGACAAGCAATTTTAACCATGTTCATAATTTGGTATCTTAAGAAAAGTTTTACTGAATATTGACCATGAAAAATAGCTGGATTGGATTTATAGAAAATGCAACAATAAGATTTGTTCCTTCTCTCAAATAACTTACATTTTTCAGAATAAGCAGGTATAGTTATGTTATGTCAGAAATATATCATAAATATAAAATGAAGCAAAAAAAATATTTCTTGAAGACTCTAAGGACGATGGGACTAATTTTAAAGAGGAATGAGAGAAAGCTTTCTTAGGAAAAGGTAGAATTTGAACTTTATCAAAAATGCATAAAATTTCAACAGATGAGATTGGAGTAAATATAAATAATGTTATAGAGTTTAAAGATGTACATAAGCTTTTTGTCATAGATAATTAATGTATTTAATGAAGGGGAAAGATGCAGTGAGATATGAAACTGGAATTTTATGTTGCTCCATAAAATAAAAATCTGTTATGAAGGTTTGAAATTATACCATCATTTCTGATACCTATGTTTCCTGGTATGCATATGCAACTCCAGAGATGCTGCCATAGCTAAAAGCATATGGAAAAATGTAACAGTTAACCTGCATAATTGAGAAGCTAAAATGAGGCTTTGGGGGAAGTCCTGGGAAAAAGAATTGTGACAAAATTTTTGAAAAGTACATATGTCCCTTTCCCCCCTGGCAGTTGCTATCTTCATATATGAGTAATTATACTGACTATTCTGCTATGGCTACATTGGCACTTCTAAGTCTGGAGATTGCTCCTAAGATGTGTAGATGAAAGACCTTCCTACTTCTTAGAAGGTAAATATATGACCATAAAGGTTTATGGTTTTATGACTCTAGAAAGTTTGCTTGACCAGGCTATGTTAAGAATGTGTGCTACACATGTAAAATGAAGAATGTTGCTATTTGTGTCCTGACAATGATTGATATGTCGTAAATGTCTGTGTAACCCTGTTGTACTCAAGAAATGTATAAAAAAAAATCCGTGCTGAAAAATAAAATTAAAAAAAAGAAAAGTACATATGTCACCAACAACTAAGAAAACAAAAGCCTTGCTATTTTCATATTTAAAGAAATATAAAAGTAATCTGATCTGAATCACTGGCAAAGGCCAAGATCAGGGTCATATGACCAATTCTCATGGGGCGAGAGGAGAAATGTTTGATCACTCTACAGAATAATCAGATGTGGGTAGATTAATGTACTGTAAATGTTATATGGTGTCCCTCCTTCCTCTATAATGAAAGAAACAAGAATTATTTTTAGATGTACACCAAAGCATATGTTAGGCCATCTAATCAGATTTGTAATACTGAGTTGATACAAGTAAAAGAAATCATGCAGATAAACTTAAATATATACAAAATTTTTACATAAACATCTCATGCATAATTCATACATCTTGCATATATAAAGGATAGTCATCAAAATGCCACTGAAGTTAGTGGCAGTATAAGGATAAATGGATTATCTAAGTATTTATTTTAGAGTAATGCATACAATTAACACATTTTATTGAGTTCTGAAAATAAAAACAGATACAAGATAGAAAGGAAGAAATTTAGAATTTTACTACTTTAAGATAACCAGGATTAAAATTTTATAGTCATAATTCTAGACAGTTATTGATGCCAAAGTATGAAACATATAAATGGTAGGATGAATGCATTGAAAGAACAATAATTATAAAAACTGAATCAAATTATAATTATGTTGCTAAGAATACATTCACTTTATTGAACTAATTGAATTTAATCAAAGAAAAAATAAGCTAAAGTGGAGGGAGTAATCAAAGTACAGGTTAAGTTTTCCTCACATGGTATTAGAGCTAAAGGAGCCTCTTAATAGTTAAAAGATAATAAAATGTAATAGATGTTTTCTTTTTAACTGGGTAATTTGAGATACACACTATCAACACATATTCAATCTAGAAAGATGGTGTAATTTGCTCTATTTCCTCCCATCTCCTTCCATCTCCCAAGAATAATGTAGATATTAGTTTTTTTTTATTTGTCAGAGATTTAAAAACTTGCATTCCTTGCAAGAAGGAGAATTCCAAATTTTGATCTTCATTATGATGAAAGGCCTCAAAGAAATTATACAGGAAATGAAGAAGGAAAGTGAGGGTCTAAGAAAGAACCATAAAAGGATTTGAGTGAAATGAAGAAGTCAATAAATGAATTAAAGACCACAATAGAAACCAACTCTGGCAGGCTAGACCACATGGAAAAGAGTATTACTCTTGGAAGACAATTCATTCAAAACTGAAAGCACTGTCAACATTATGCAGAAGACATTTCAACAACAGATTCTAAACAATAAAGAAATATGAGACAATATGAAATCTTCTAACTTACAGATAAAAGGCATTAAAGAAGGTCTAGAAACACAAACCGAGGGTATCAGAAACCTCTTCAGAGAAAGAATTACAGAGAAATATCCAAACATAGAAAAGGACTTGGACATCATGTAAGGAAGATATACAGGTCACCATTAAGATAAGATCAAAGAAGTACCTCCCCATGCCACATAGTAATCAAAATGACTAGCATATAGGCCAAAGAAATAATCTTAAATGCAGCAAGAACAAAAGAATGTATAGCATTCAGGGATAAAGCAATAAAAATCACTCTTGACTTGCAATCATACCAAATCATGAATGCCAGGAGGGACAGGTATGGTGTACTTCAGACCCTGGCAGAAAAAATCTTCCGACAAAGATTCCTATATCCAGCAAAGAGATCATTCAAGATGGATGGAGAAATAAAACAGATTTTAAGCTAGAAGACACAAGAAGAGAAAGTGGGTCACTTCTTATTAATAAAAGGAACAATATAACAGGAAGAAATAATGATAGTAAACCTTTATGCACCAAATACAAATGTACCCACATTTGTGAAACAAAGTCTTAGGGACATTAGGTTTTAAATAGACCGAAATACAATCATATTGGGAGACCAACACACCACTCATGCCACTAGATCAATCTTCCAGACAAAAGATGAGTAAAGTCTCTTCAGACCTAAAGAACACCATAAACCAATTGACCCAATAGACATATACAGAATATTTCAAATAGTAACACATTCTTCTTAGCTGCCCATGGAACTTTCTCCAAAATAGACTACCTCCTGGGTCACAAAGCAAGCACCTGCGAGTTACAAAAAATTAATATAATTCCCTGCATCTTCTCAATGGGATCACAATGGAATGAAAGTAGAAATAAACAACAGGAAGACCAAAAAAATTACATAAATATATGGAGCCTGAAGGCTACATTCTTGAATGAGGACTAGATCAGAAAAGTAATAAGGAGATAAATGAAAAAAATATTCTGGAATTAAACTAAAATAAAGGTATGACTTACCAAAACCTATGGGGCATGTTAAAGGTGGTATTAAAGGAAAGTTTATAGTGCTGAGTGCCTATATAAGAAAAATGGAAAGTCACCTAATAGACAGTATAATGACATACCTTAAGGACCTAGCAAAGCAGGAACAATCTGATTCCAAAGCCAGCAGAAGTCAGGAGATAATAAAAATCAAAACAGAAATCAATGGAATAAAGAACAACAAAAATAAAAATAATACAAAGGATCAACAAAATAAAAAGCTCTTTCTTTGAAATAATTAACAAGATTGACAAACCCCTAGCCAACTTAACCAAAAGAAAGAGAGAACGAACCCAAATTATTCAAATCAGAAATGAAAAAAAAAGACATTACCAGACAGGGGAGGTATCCAGAGGATCATCAGGAACTATTTTGAAAAATTATATTTCAATAAACTGCAAAACTTGGAATAAATCAAGAAATTTCTAGACAGATAAATCTACCTAAATTGAACCAAGAGGATATAGAAGACCTAAACTGACCAATAGCAAGCAAAGAGCTCTAGAAATAGCAATTATAAAAAACCCTGCCATCAAAGAAAAACTCAAGTCCATACAGATTTCCAGCTGAATTTTACAAAATCTTTGCATAAGAATTGAACTCAATATTTCACAAGTTATTCCATGAAATCAAAAGCAATTCAAGTAACATGATTTTGTTCTTCTTTATGGCTGAGTAAAATTCCATTGTGTACATACATATCCCATAGTTTTGTAATCCATTCTTCTGTTGATGGACCTCTTGGCTGGTTCCATAGTTTGGCAATTGCAAACTGTGAAGCTATAAATATAGATACACATGTGTTAGTCTGATAGTTTGGTTTCAGTTCTTTGGATAGATACCCAGAAGTAATATTACTGGGTCATATGGTAGGTTCATTCCCATTCACCTGAGGATTCTCCATATTGTTTTCCAAAATGGTTGCACTAATTTGCATTCCCACCAACAATGTATTAGAGTTCCCACTTCTCCACACCCTCGCCAGCATTTGTTGTTGTTTGTGTTCTTGATGATTGCCATTTTGATTGGAGTTAGTGAAATCTCAAGGTAGTTTTTATTTGTATCTCTCTGATTGCTAATGATGTTGAATATTTCCTCATACATTTATTGGCCATTTGTATTTCTTCTTTTGTGAAGTGTCTATTTAGATCTTTCCCCCCCTCCCAAAAAAAAGCAATGGAATTTCTCCAAACTCCTTCTATGAGGCCAGTATCACAATAATACAAAAACTAAATAAAGATACCTCAAGGAAAGAAAATTACAGACCAATATGATTGATGAATATAGATTCAAAAATCCTAAACAAAATACTAGTCATACACATTCAAAACCACATTAAAAAAATTATATACCATGACCAAGTTGGTTTTATTCCAGGAAAGCAAGGCTCGTTCAACATATGCAAATCAATACATGTCATTCACAACATAAATAGAACTAAGGACAAAAGAATCACACAATCATCTCAATAGAAGCTGAAAAAACATTTGACAAAATCCAACACCCATTTATATTAAAAAGACTGCAGAAAATTGGAATAAAGGAATGTAACTTAACAATGGAAATTCCCTTTAAAATCAGGAACAAGACAAAGATGCCCACTACACAATTCCTTTTCAATATAATCCTTGAGCCTCTTGACAGAGCGATAAGAAAAGAAAAGTATATCAAAGGAATTCAAATATAAAAAGAATTAAATTATCTTTATTTGCAGATGATGTGATCCTATATCTAGAAGATAAAAAAAAAAAACTCAACCAAAAGACTACTAGAGATTAATAGATTCAGCAAAGTAGAGGGATACAAAATCAACCAAAAAAATCAGTAGCTTTTCTATATTCCAACCATGATTCTACTAAGAAAGAAATCCAGAAAACAATTCTATTCATAATAACCTCAAATCCAATAAAATACCTAGGAATAAACCTACCTAAGGAGGTAAAAGACCTCTACAATGATATTAGAAGATGGAAAGATCTCCTTTGTTCTCAATAGGCAGAATAAATATTAAAAAATGGCCATTTTACCAAAAGAGATCCACAGAGTCAATGCAATTCTTACAAAAATATTAATGCTATTTTTCATAGACATAAAAAATTAGTCATAAATTTCATATAGAGAAACAAAAGTCCCAGAAGAGCCAAAGCAATTCTCAGAAATAAAAACCATGAAGGAGACATCACAATTCCTGACTTCAAATTATACTACAGAATTATAGTAAAAACAGCATGGTACTGGCACAAAAACAGACAAATAGACCAATCAAACAGAATAAAAGGGAAGTGTGTGGACCATCTAAATTTTTCTATTATCAGATGTCTTACTTTTTCTAACAGGAGGCTCTAACAATACATTTATCTGCAAATTTAATTAACTAAGTATTACCTAAATACTGTTTTAAAGCAAGTTATGCTCCTTTTAAAGCACATTATCTATATTTGTATTCCTTGATATCTAAAAATTAGTTTTTAATTTTTGAACTTCAATAGTTTAACTATAGGATATTTTGATGTTAAGCACATTGAATCACTTTTATGCTATCTATATGATACGTGTTTTGAACATATATACTTAATTACTAATTTCTTAATTTTCTGAATAATATTTCTTCTCATTATTACATCACCTATGGCTAGTGTATTAGTTATGGCTCAGGCTGCCACAGAAAATTACCAGAGTCTGTGTGACTTATATAGCAGAAATTCACAATTCTGGAGGATAGAATGTCTAAGGTTCAAGTCAAACATAGTTGGGTTAGCATGAGGGCTCCTTTCCAGGCTTTTAGACAGTCATCTTCTTCTTGTGCCCTTACATGAATGAGAAAGAACGGAAGTACAAACACTGACATCTCTTCCAATGAAAACACTAATTCCATATTAAATACCTCTTTACCTCATTTAAACCTAATTAACTCTCAAAGGCTCATCTCACAAACACTATGACTTTGGGGCTTAGAGATACAACACATACATTTTGAATGGACATACACATTTATATCATAGCAAATAGACTGAACTACATATACTTGCAGAAAGACACACGTTATAGAATCAATATATCTGTAACAAATATATCACACTCTCAATTTCAGAGATTCATGTGAACTATAGTTGCGTAGGTTTTGTATGACCTTTATAGTTATCATCTTCTTCCTAATCATTGATGTTATCTTGTCTTGTAACCCTTCACAATAATGATCTCAAGTTTTTATCCCATGCCACATATTTTTATTTGAATTAATTAATTGTTGGCCACTTCTATTTTTCTTGTTTTTGATGAACAATTTACTAGTTTATGTCCAATACAGCCAAGGGGATTTACATTTCTGAAAATCTTAAAGCGCCTTTTCAGAAACATTATTTCATTGTTTGGACTTCGTTGCTTTTAAATTATTTTGCTGCATTTTTTAAGATGGATGATGAAATTATGGCTCTTTAAATATTAATTGTTCCCTCTACTTATTATAAGTTTAAAAATAACTATTTTTTACTTATCTTCTTTTTAATTTTCACCCAGTAGCTCCAAGTCCATAAAATTAAAGTGTAGTTATTGATGAGATACATTTTTACAAGATAAGACCCTTAAATAGGAGACAACCAGAAGAAATATTTTATTGAAGAAAGTGATTTAACTAAACTTATTAGAAAAGATAGAATGCAAGGTCTTTTCTCCAAGAACTTGATATGAACAAAAGAATTTATATTTTATCTGGAACATATTATACAGACTTAAAAATTAGTAAGTGTTCAATTAAATGAATTTCAGTTAATAATGAATTCTGGAACCCTATGTTTCTGCCCATAATCTATCAAGCATTAGTAAGAAAAAATGTTTGTTTTATAAAAGATATTTAGAAGACCCAGATACATTTCATAAATTAAAATTAATATATGTTAATAATCCATGGTAAACTATATGAGCATTATCTTGAGGATATGGGCTTAATTATTAAAAGAGATGACATTTATGAACTATGTAAATTGATATCCAATTAACTTGTAGCAACTATCTTATTAAATGCCAATTAAATGTATTAACATTTCTACAATTTTATATATCAATGTGAATTTAACTGTACCTTTATTGCCATTGTAATTTTGAGTTAATTATATAGCTCAATGATTTATCTTCTGCATAATTATTAAGCTCTAGCCTCTGTTCTTCAAAAAATAAAAATAAAATTGATAGCTTTATAAATTCAAGTCTCCAAAGCATCACTAATTTTCTGTCTTTGTTTTGAAGCAAAATTCAGCTTTCTTATGGTTTGTGAGAGCTGGATAATTATTTTAATTCTTTATTAAAAAACAAAATATTAACTACCTACATAATGCATCCCCAAAGCCATCATTTGGTTTTTGTTTTCCATGCTATTATGATTTGATTAATGTCTATTTAATTATAAGAATATTTTCTAACAGTTGAGTGGTATCTTAATAAAACAAGATAAGAAATAGCCTATTAAGTACATATTTTATATGCTTTCAGTAAAGCACATTTTATTGGCTTCAGCAATCCCTTAAATATTTAGTATGGTAACAAGCTTTATCAAGTTAAAGTTATTTGGAAAAATAATAGGACTTATAGTCATATAATTTAGTGATCAAGTATCTCTTCCATTTTCTATTTCTTTGTTTTTTGTTTTTTAATAACATTTATTCAAAGTGAAATTTTAACCAATTTTCTCTTATTAAAATGTGAATGATAACTACATATGTTTGTGCTGAATATTAGGTATAACTATATGCATGAAAACATAATAATATCAGTAGTGTGCATGAAATGCCACAGCCCCTAATTGCTACATTTTATTCCTATCACTTCTATCATTTTGCTTTTTGAAGCTACTCCACTGATCTGTACATACCATGAATCTACTACTAAATAATTATATGTCTTATGAATGGGTTGGATCTCAGGATATCTGCAAGCCTACAAAGTATGCTCATGAAAGACAAATTAGTCATTCAAATCTAGACACATAAATGACCATTGTCTTATTTCATTTACCTCACTAAAATGCAAGCTAAATGTTTAATAATTAATTCTATATTTATATAGAGAAACTCTTAGACATGCATTTGCTTATGAATCAAGAGTATGTGCATTGCTGAGTCTAAGTCCAAATTCATGAAAGGAAGGATGAAGAGAATCAATTCCTGACTTGATATCGATAAACGGCCATTCACCAGCCACACCAGTAAGTTTGGTTGTGATACCTTTGCTTTTCTGCTTTGATCTCACACACTGACCACTTTTAGTGAACATGGCCTGGTCTTCACCACATGGCCATGCTATATCCAGATGCATGGTTGAAGGGAAGGAGCATAACAATTTCTATGGTCTGTTGTTATTAAATCTGTCCAGAGCTATTTCCCCATCTTTGTAGCCCTCTGTACCAAAAGACTAAAAATGTAAGTCAGATTCCATCCCTTATTTCCTCTTTCCCCGCCTAACCAGTGATGACTGCCTCCCCTTAATAATGTCACTTGTTTCTCTGCTAATCTCTTTCTGTTTAAGTCTTCTATAAAATCTCCAGTAACATCATCAATAAAACCATCAGGTGTCACATACAATCATAAATGTCCCTGGAAATAAAAGTACCCCAATGAAATGAAAGGAAACCTAAAATCCTTGCTCATGTGCTTCCAATTAAAAGTGTTTCCTCTGGCTTGCCATTATTTATAGTACCATTAATGATGGAATTCACACCTAAATAAATGTCTTTCTTGTTGGTGATTATTCATGAGGCCCATGTGCATACAAACACCTCAAACAGAGCATTCTGTGTGGCTGACATTGAGAGTCACTGGGAATCAATGTAGAAGGCTAAGAAAGGATTGCACCTGTGGTTTCACAATGCTCCTGTTGAGCTTTTGGGTTTGACTGATAAGGATGAACAATTGTGGCCACCACAGGAAATTTATGGAAATTGGTTGAACAATTCCAATGTGGCTCTGCGATATCAAAATGACAATTTGTACAGATGGTAACTCTTTCCAGTCAACTAAGCAATGAAAATAAAGCTGCTGCTACTTGTCAGAATACCAACATTGGATGAAAAGCTTGCAATATCCTTATTCCACATGGTAAGAGGGTAACAGGCATGAGCTGGGATTGAAAGCTGCTAGCTTTTTATTTTCTAAGATTTAACAGTCTACTGTAAGATTTTATTTCTCCCCAGAGTTCCTAATTTAAATAGGAATTCTGAGGATCTTTCCCCATTTCATGACCACAAAAGATGCCTATGAAAAGAGAATATGGCCAGTCCTAATGATAGCATTCATGAATTGGCTCTTTCTGTAGGTACTTTACATATGTATTCATAATTCACAAAACAGCTCTGCAATGTAGGCAGTTTTTGCCATGATTTTACATGGTAGAAAACTGTATGTGAGAGACAAATTGCAGTGTCATCTATCAGCCAAACAGACCTGTTTGTTGAGCTTATATTCTTTGAGCTGCACCATTCATCTCATAAATTAATTGATTAACCCTATGTTCATAATTTCCACATCATTACACATCTTGCTTCTATTAATTTATAGTCTACAATCCCCCAACTTTTGTGTAATTACTCTGATACCTTTTTCTGGAGAGAATTGTATTAGTTTAGTTATTCAAAAGCATTTTCTTCAGTATTGTCAGAATTTTTTTTTATTTCTATACTCCACATATAATTATCTAGTTTTGAAGGATTGTTCCTGGTGACCTAATTCTACTAGAGTTAATTAGAAATCAACACATTTACATGCCATGCTTGGTAGGACATGCATGATATGGAATGATTAAGTACATATTCATTGGCTCAAATACTGTTTTTCTCCATATCTGTGTTTTAATTATGAATTGAGACTCTCATGCATTCTTAATTTCATTTTCCTCTTTTTCCATTCTTTTATAATTTTCCTCCAGTTAAGAGTATAGGCATGTTTAAGTAATCAGTCCTCTAAACTCTCAATATATTAAGCAAAAATTATTGTCTTCAAGATTTTGCTGGTGAGAAGTATTAATTCAGGAGAATACTTTACTTAAATCTACTGTTTTTTCATTAATTAAACTATTCTTGAAAATACTGTTAAACATCCTTGAAGACATTTTAGCTCACACTTCGAATCCCAATTTTTGTGAGGTTGAGACAAGAGGATAGTAGGTTTGAGGCCAGTATGCAATACTTTAGTGAGATCCTGTTTCAAAATTAAAAATCAAATATGATGAGGATGAAGCTCAGAGATAGAATGCCAGAGAGAGAGAGAGAGAGAGAGAGAGAGAGAGAGAGAGAGAGAGAATACTGTAGAAATCTTTTGTTTTTACAAAAATAAAAGTTGCTTGCCTGGAGTTGCTAATATCTTATTCAACTTATTCTATAAGATTCATTCAAATTTTCAGTACAGCTTTCTCTCTTATCTCGTTATTCTTGAAATACTTTCCATAGTATTTCCGTTGTAAACCCATGAAATAAAAGTTTTCATTTAATAATATTTAGTGGTATAGTCATTTGTCAAAATTCTGTCTAAAATTTGGAAGAATATTTGTTATTGCTGAGTTATTTTAAGTGTTCAAGAGATTAGAACACACCATGTATTCAGTATTAATTCTTCTTTTATTAACTCTTCTATATATAAATATCATGAGATTTACTAAGAAGATTCAGCCACACATTTTATTTTTCTCCAGCAAATGAAAAGATTGGAAATGTTGAATACTTGATTGTGACAGTTGTGGAACCCCCAAAATGTGTTTGTTTTAGGCCTCTGGAAGAAACTGTATCATTGCTTATGCTAATACAGGCCAATACCTAGGATCTCTTGTACTGCAGTAATCTACATGAAGTTCCTGTGTATCTTGCTTAAGTCATGGACAAACATTTTTTATTGCAGCTTTTATTTACTGCAATAAAACAATGCAAATCCTTTGGGAATGTTTCAGGGAATTTGTTTTATCTAAGGCTACCAGCTTTCTTTTCTAAATGTTATTTCCTACGTTCATTGAATAATCCACTCACTCTTGTCCTTTTCAGTTGGCTATTATGACATATTCCTGAATTCTAGTCTTCCTACACTTAGAGACATAGAGCATAGATGCAGGAGATTAAATGCAGGAGATACCTGTGGCATTATACTCAAAGAGGCTGGTACTAGCTCCCCCCATAATTTTTCTATTGAATATGAAGAGTGTTTATATTTATATTTAGAATCATCAGAGAATTTGGAGGACAAGATAAGTGACCTTTTATGCAAATAGGTATGTTATAAACAGAAAATTTTCCATTTTCACTTAAAATTCATTTGTGAAGACCATAAAGTTTTCAGAAGATAATAAAGGAGAAATATTCATGACTTAAGGTGGGCAAATGTTACTTTTCTTTTTTCTTCTTCTTCTTCTTTTTTTTTTTTTTTTCAGTGCTGGGGAGCTAAAACTTAGGGGCTTGAGCATGCTAGGCAAGTAAGTGCTTGACAACTGAGGGATATCTCAGCCCCACAAATGTTTTTAAACAGAGTAATATTGAGGAAAGAAATTTTTGATCAATGATGTCATTAAAATTAAGAATTCCATTTCATCAAAAAAGATGCTATGAAGCCAGGTAGATTGCCACATATCTATAATCCAGAACTTGGAGGCTGAGACAGAATAGCAGGTTCAAGGCCATCCTCAACAACTTAGTGAGACTGTTTCAAAATAAAATAATATAAAGTGTTGGTGGTGTAGCTCAGAGGTAGAATGTCCCTGGGTTCAGTCCTTAGTACCAAAAAGAAAAAATATAGAATTAAGAGAAATAAAATGAAATCAGGAAAATAAGGAGTTTGTAATACATGTACCTGACAGAGGACATGTATCCAGAATATACAAAAAGTCTTGTCAAAGCAATAAAAAAACACAAATACCTGTTTTGAGGAAAAACAAATAAATAAAACAAAATAATAGGAATTAATAAAAAAGCCTATACAAATTGTGTGTAATTGTGTGTGTGTGTATATTTCACTATATACACATATTTCAATATATTTATTTCACAACACATACATATATGTGTGTGTGTGTATATATATATATATATTTCACAAGCTCATTTACAGTATTAAATAGCTTAATTAACAAAACAAAATTAACAAAAACAAAATAAACTGATGATACCAAGTATTGGCTAGCATGTTGAGCAAATGCAAATATACTACTAATGGGAATATTAACCACTATAAACACTTCACAAAATTTGCTTGCAATATCAATTAAAATAACACATTTAATCAAACCTAGTCACCACGTAGAAATGATAGATTACAATGTGTGTATGTTGTGTATGTCAATCACAAATGTTCATATATGTATCAAAGACACTGACAAGAAATTCTATGGAAGCTTCATTCATAATAACCAAAAATGGGGTTAAAAACTTTTCATAGGCAGAAGTATTATGTTTGATAACTGAAATGTGTTATAGTTAAACAACATTGATGGAAGGCCAGTAATATTCTTCACCTTAATTTGGGGAAAAGTTATCTCAATATGTAAGTTTTGTAAAAAATTAATAAAGGTCTGCTAGTGATATTGTTGCACTTTGTTTGCTATGTTTCAATAAAATAAAGAATGATACAAATCCTGATACATAAGACTTTATCTAAAAAGGAAGATAAGAAATTTCCAAGAAAATTTTCCTAGTTTTATAATCATTCTGTGGTTAAATATAATCAAAGCAACCTTGCTAGATATAATTCCTAAATATTTTGAGAAAAAAATCATCCTTGCTCATTCTGCCATTTACTTTCTATTGAACATCAACATATTTCTTGCTCTATAAAGTCATATATAAATATCTACTTTGTAGGATTGTTTGGAAGATTTAGTGGGACAACACAACAGACGTGCTTATCATAGTTTTCGGTCCATAGCACTCACATTTATTAGATATTACTATGATCATCATTTTTGCCTACATTATTGGCATAGAGTCAAATGATTTTTGCTCATTATAAATTTTAAAGGTTCATTTTTTTATTTAAAAAAGTGATAGTATTTTCTTATCCTCTCTTCTAAATATTATAAATTTTCACTTAATTATGTTGTGATGGAGAATTAAAGAATTATTGGGTACCTGTAAAATAAAAGGTAGCACTGTTTTGGGTTTTTTTTGTTTGTTTGTTTGTTTGTTTTGTTTTGTTTTGTTTTGCGGTACTGGGGATTGAACTCAGGGGCATTCTACCTCCGAGATATACCCCCAGCCCTAGTTTTTTTTTTTATTCTTTATTTTGAAACCGAGTCTCACTAAGTTGCGGAGTGCCTCACTAGGTAGCTGAGGCTGGCCGCGAACCCGGATCCTCCAGTCTCAGCCTCCCGAATGCTGGGATTACAAGCGTGCGCCACCACGCCCGGCTCGGTAGCACTGTTTTGTAAAAATATATACACACATGTATTTCTTATGAGCAAACTATCTATCTTGCTTACTAGTTTCTCTAAAAATGCAAGTATCCTTGAATTAGACCAACTAATAGTTCAGGACAAACCAATACATGTATTGCTATTATCTATCCAGAGTAGTTTTATGAATTAACAACCAATTTAAATCTGTGTTCTAGACCTATTTTTGGTCAAACTCTTTGTTTCTATTACTGTCACTTTGTGTCTATTGCATTTGTACAGCAAAATAAAAAAAAAAAAGGTTTCTGTGAAGGAACTAACACTTGGATTTTCTGAGAATTTGTTGTATTTTGTTAATTGGTATCATGATCCTAGTACTACAGATTGGCATTCTCAATTTATATAAGATGCATTTTTTTAACTTCATTTTTATATGGGATCATAATGTACCAATAAAAATATTAAAATTATAATGTAAATATAGGCTGTAATATAATGGTCATTCCTTATGTCACACAGCAGTAAACAAAGGTCCAGAGATGTTAAGAACTGGCTTCAATCTCTTTGTGTAGAACAGAGACAGAACTAGAACCCAGGTCTCCGAACAAAATTCCTGTTCCAAGCTGCTCTCTCTCTCCCTTTCCCTCACTGAGATGAGAATAGCAAAACAGTGTTCAAAAGGTGGAAATAAATAAGTTACTTCCATTGAAATAGATTACCTAACTCAGAGAGGCCAGGTTTCAGCAAGCTGGGATCATAAGATAAAAAGGGCTAAATTCAGTATAATTCACTCTTGCTTAAACCATAAATAATCCCTACAGCTACACAAGTACTAGTGTTGCTATTCATTTGCATGACGCTATCATCTCCTCTTCTAAGGGATTCTCTTGTCAGGAGGTTTCTTTAGGGAAAATTTGGATGATGATTTTCTTTCTGGAAAAAATTCAGACACATTGAAAGAGAATCTTTCTTCTAAGTGCTAGAGAACTGTATGGCTTGTGACATTTCTAAGGTGGAGGAAGTCAAAAGAACCTTGAGAATAAATACATTACCCACCAGGCCATGAAGGGGTGAAGCCACATTTTTTCTGTAATCACAGATCTTTCTAAAGTCATATACTTTCTATAAGTGAGATAATAAAGTAACCCACAGTGATTCCCTTAGTTCCCTGGAGTTTAAAGTGTATTAATGGCTATTGGATTCAGAATAAATAAACAGGATGGAAAAATCATTATGTGAGTCCTATTTTCCAAATATCAATTTGGTTTCTAAGTACTCCAATAACTTACCCTTAATTTCCAGCGTGGAGCATCTGAGAAAAAAAATAGTTGAAATTTGGGGCATTATTTATTTTTCCCCTTTCATAATAAAGGGATGTGAATTCAGTGGCTGAGTTTATTGAATTTGGCATTAGCAGCTGATTTATCTCTTAAAAAAACATGTATTTTACATATTGAATTTTATCCTTTAGAGGATAGCAAACAATAAAAAATGCACTGAAAAAATTAGTTGGAATGGTTCTATAGACCCTTTCTTTTCTTTATGGATATAATAGTGTCATGTGATCCCCAGTTTCTCTGCCAAGATTTAACATTGGGAATTAGTGAGGAGAGCTGTTAAACAGAATTATATCCATCCTGTGATACATGTTTACATTTCTTTATTTTCACTTTGCATACATTGGGCCTTTATATTCCACTATGCTGCAAGCAGGAAAGTCAGAAATGGTGGATCAAGCTGGGTGTGGTGGCACAGGCTTGTAATCCCAGTATTCGGGAGGCTGAGACCAGAGAATCTGGGTTCATGACCAGCCTCAGCTACTTAGTGAGGCTCTCTGTAACTTAGTGAGACCCTGTTTCAAAATAAAGAATAAAAAATAGGGTTAGCAGTGTAGCTTGGAGGTAGAATGCCCCTAAGTTCAATTCCCATATCCCCAGTACTGCAACCAAAAAAAAAAAAAAAAAAAAATGGTGGATCAAAATAATGGGAGGCTGAGTAGCTGTGACATCCATAGGCCTGACTGAAACTTGAAACATGCCCTAGTGAGAAAAATGCATTTTGTATCATTACTTCTCATTTCCATGGACATGGAAGCAATTAACTGGCAATAGATTAAAAGAAAAAAAAAAGACTCACTGAAGCACAGCATCTAGTTCAAGGATGCATGCAGTCCAAGTGAAGTGATCACAGTCTTCAGCAAAGTCTAACTCATGTTCCATGAGTAGTTGGTGAGGTACTGCCTCTGTGCAGCTTTTCATTATTATTTCTTTTATTCTCTAAATCTCCTTTTTAACTTAGGCAAATAATGAAATGATCTTTTTACTACTTTCTGGTTTTTAGCTTGACTGTATTTCCATGGCAGCAAAATATTACAGAAGTTACAGAATATACACCTACTCAAAAAATGGTCAAAAGATAGAGTAATCTTTTAATTCATTAACTCAGTGACACCTTCCTTTCTTCTTTATTTTCTTCCTTCCTTTTCTTTTTCTAGTCTCGCTCCCTTCCAATTTCCTCCCTGCATCCTACTTTCCCTTGCATTTGTGATTTTTTTAAGTGCAGCGATTCCATAACTACTGAAAGTCTAGACAAATTAAATAAATACCCATAACCTCACCATACAGAGACAGTAGCAGGTAATACTTTGATAAAATTGTTTCTGAAATTTCTTCTACATGTTAAATACTCGTGGACTACAGAAATTTGATAATCTTAGATGCTATTAAATTAAAAATAAAATTTATACTGATTCAGGTGGAAGATATGTTTCTCTTGTTGGTATTTTATTTATTGTGGAAAATTCCTTCTAATTACTTTATCTTATATGCAATACATAGGTAGATATTCTGAAACACGGACTTGATGAAATACTTTTCTAGATTCAACTCTTTTTTTTAAATTAAAACATGCATATATAAGTTTTTCTTCACTGTTTAAATTTTCTCCGATGGATCTTTCTAACATATTAGATGGTTCTCAAGGAAAAACAGGATGATGCCTTTTAAATTCTAGTGATATGAGATAAATCAAGGTTTTCTAAACATACAGCATATTTTCATATCACCATATCTTTCACGAATGTCACCTGTTTCATTACAAAAATCCTGGCTATGTGCCCTCTCCAAATTCTCAACTCCCTTCACACACACACACACACACACACACACACACACACACACACACGACACCTCACTTATATATAAAATCATTTTCCTGTTTAGTGGGATATATTCCACTACTTATCAGAGCACAAATTATCTCCACAGAGCTCCAACCCAATCAGGAGGCATAGCACTTTCCATTGGACATACAGGTACTATAATGATATGCATCACAACAAGGTTTTCTCACTATATAATTTGTGCATTTGGAGGGCAGGGACTGTGTCTTATTATATATCAGCCATTACATATACAACAATTTCATTAAATGAATGAATAAATGAGTGTGGTTGATGTTCATGCCTGACACAGAACAAAAGTCTTTCACTTCTGTGTGAGGCAACAGAATTACTATTGATGGAGAAAATGATGGAAAACATCTAACTAGAGTGAGCTTAAAGAAAATAAAGACAATTATTTATGCAATTTGAAAACAATTTAGCTCACTTTTTGGAGTCTATAAGATAGCAATAACACAGTGACTTTCTTGTGTAAGGGGAAGGAGCAGGGCAGTGGCACATGTGTGGGTTATCAAGAGGTTAATGAACAATCATGACCTGCAGCTAAGTGGCCATTATGCAGTTGCCACTTCAACATGTCTAAACACTCCGATTCTCCAGGCTTCACTACTCAATACTCCAGCAAATTGCATTTTTAACAAGAATCCATGTTCATTATACCCAGAAATTCTGATATTTTCACCAAAATAAGGTTTTGCTTACTAAGGTGCTCGATTAAGATATCTATGTCCGAGCCGGGCATGGTGGCTCACGCTTGTAATCCCAGCATTTGGGAGGCTGAGACTGGAGGATCCGGGTTCGCAGCCAGCCTCAGCTACCTAGTGAGGCACTCCGCAACTTAGTGAGACTCGGTTTCAAAATAAAGAATAAAAAAATAGGGCTGGGGGTATAGCTCGGAGGTAGAATGCCCCTGAGTTCCATCCCCAGTACCGCAAAAAAA
>PVLC010020228.1:0-29524 GCA_004027655.1 Graphiurus murinus | reverse complement strand
ATTAAACCTCTATCTGAAGTGTAACTGGCAAAAATTTTCTCCCACTCTGTAGGTTCTCTGTTGAGGTTCTTGACAGTTTCCTTTGCTTTGCAGAAGCTCTTCAGTTTCATGCAATCCCATGGATTGATCTTCCTAAGGGTTGCTTGTGCTTTGGGGGTCCTGCTGAGAAAGTTTTTACCTGTGCCTATGTGTTCAAGTGAATTCTATAAAAACATAATACTTCTAAATTTGACAGCAATGTTATAATCAGAAACGGATCTGTTTAAATTTTATGATTCAGGTTACTCTTGTCAAAAACTCTTGAATTAGCTTATGCTCTTATGAAATATCTGTAATGTGGCATGGTTCTGCTAGCTCATAATGCAATGACAGACCCTTAATACCACAGAAGTTAATTCACAAGTCCCAATGGATTGGTACTTTCCAATGATGTCCTGTTTTCACGTTCCCTAAAATGTAGCTGTGACAAAGATCCTCAGACCACCGTCATTGAAAATGGCAGAAGCCAGCGGGGTCGGTTTTCATTTGAGGTGTTCCGGTTTGTGAAACACAAGAATCAGAAAATGTCCACCGTCTTCTTGCACTGTGTTACCAAGCTCTGCAGAGCTGATGACTGCCCCTTCCTTATGCCAGTAAGTATTTAAGCAACTTTATTCTGAGTTGTTGAATTGATCTAAGCTGAAAAGTTATCAAATGTCAGGATCTAATCTCTATGTAGAAAGTGGACATCAATTAAGTCAGTTCGGAGTAGAAATTTATTCATTCATAAAGATATATTTAATGTCTACTTTGTGACAAGTATTATAACAGGTATACAGAGATGAAACATTCACAAGTTCTGAATTCAATTAGCTTATTTTTTAGGATCATAAGATAGCCATGAAAAAAGAAAGAAAAAAATTCATGGTGCAAAGCAAATAAAAATATGGGTCTTAGAAAGAAAAAGTACTCACCCTTGTGAGAAAGATGGAGAGGAGAGATTAGGAGAAGATGAGCCATAGATGTGACTCTGGAGATGGATGAACCTCAATGGAACAAGGTCAGGAGTGGAAAATATTTCATACTAAAACATGGTCAAAGTCTCAGACACATAAAACAGCATGAGCAAAGTAAAGGATGATGAGAACCTGGGGAGGGAGCCAGGCTGATTCCAGAAAGGTAGGTTGGAGCCAGATGGCCCAGGAATCCTTTGGATTAAAAGTTAAAAGTTATGAAAGACATGAATCCGAATTGCATGCAGCTACTATTAAAATACAGATGCAGTTAGTAGTGAATAAAACATGCTCTAAAATTCTATTCTGATAGGCTCCCGAGAGTTACATCAATATTAGTGAGAAAAAAATGCAGAGGAAAAATTTTTATTTGCAGTACCTTTAATATGTTTATATTTCTGCTCAGTTCATGTATAAATAGGAGACTATTTCTTCATACTCATTGATCTCTTTGGACTTAACTAGGAGGTAAATGGAGAGTCCACATTACCTTGGATCTGTGCTGATCAACATTTTAGGGAAGAATTTATTGAAGGCTTGAGAGAAATAAAAGTAGAAGAGTTTGATAAACACAGCTCTTTTTCAGGAGAGCCATTGAGCTATGTAAATTAATGAGGCAGTGTGCAATTACAGTGGGAGGAAATAAGAAATGTGGCTCAAGCCAGGATAAGAAACACTGTAGCAGTTATATGCAAAGTAATTAAAGGCGCAGAAGGAAATGAATAAAATTAAACATGTGGTATCTCTTCCAAAAGAATCTGCTTTCCAAGTGGCCATAAAGAAACAATTTTGTGCTCCTGCAGAATTTCATTTGTTTTCATTAACACCTCAGATTTGCAGCAACAGAAAAAGGAGAGATGTGAGGAGCAGGACAACTTGGAGCCCCCAGAGCACTTCTGGAAATGCAGTCCTCTCTGCTGGCCCCATCATTACGAGGAGCGGTAGGAGAACTCTTCCTTTTGTACAGAGGAATAGGTGATTCCAAAGTGGCTTGTTTCTTGGCTTCTAAGGAGAAACAAAGTGGTTGGTAAATAGCATGAATTAACTGTGAGAAGGGATAAACTGCTAAGCTGCTTTAATTTCACAGTAGTTTCCTGTTTACTCAGCTTTCACAGAAAGGACGATATTGTCCTCCCTACATATGCCTCTACACACACACACACACACACACACACACACACATTTCATTACTCCCAGGTATACACTGTAGTCTCCCTGCCCTGCCCTTTCCTCTGTGGATGGCATCCACTGGCCCACTGGCCCCTTTGCCATTTACTTTCTGCTTGGCTTTCTCTGTGATGCTGTAAGAGGATGGGTGGACACAGAAATGGGAAGTCCACACTGCTTCTGTCAGACAATTTTGTCTATAAAACTACTCTACGTATTTTGGAAACCCTTCCCTTAACCCATAGCCCAGGAAAATTGACATTCTCTTGTAAACTTCTTATCTCTTTGTAAATACTCCTATTAAACATTCCCTAAATTGCCCAATTTGAGTACCATTTGGCTGCCTTCAAGGATCCTGCATATTATATGTTTACATCCAATGCATGCATTCATGCTCATGAATTTATATGAGCAAATGGACACCGCTATTTATACACATATAGTCCCATGAAAACTTTGTGATTACATGTACATACATGTTCTACAAGGGAGAATAGATTTAAGTCATGTGAACCTGGAGTCACCCAGAGTTGTTTGGATAAAACAGACTGCAGTATAAACAACACTGAAACTGAAGTTGGAAAAACTGGTTGACTAGGTCTAGAATTTTTTTCTAATAAGCCATGTAACTTGGAATTTTACTTCATTTCTCTGGGCCAGCGATTTTTCATATTTAAAATGAGGAGATTTTAAAAGCAGGCTTAAAGATTTTTTTCTACCGCCATTAGTCCTGAATTTGTCTAAAATAAGAATAATTCTGATTTGGACTATATGCTGGTAATGTTATCTCCATTCAGTTAGATTTTTCTGTCCTCTGATAACTTTTCCTTCCTCTCTTCTTGGCCACACTATTTGGGCCAAACTAAATTTAAGTATTATAAAATTAGAATAATTTATTAGTGTAAGACAATTCTTAAAAAGGTCAAATTTTTTTTTCTAGGACCCTTCCAATTCCAGTGAACATTGCCAAGCAGTAATCTCTAATTTTAGTATAGCTAACTATCCAGGTTTACAGATTTTTCCCATCCCATATCTAGCTGGCCAAACTATCTATGCTAACCCCTCAAAGAGCTAGCACGGGACCTCTGATATCACGCTTGGATTCCCTCCTTTCCAATTTCTTACCTGTTTCCACCTCAAGTGACCAAATACCCAAGAGATAGTATTCACACTTAATGGATATCTTTTAGTCCTGTCTCACTTTCTCTGGATTCATTTTTTATTATTTTGATAAATAACAGGTGGATGCTCTCCCTTGTTGGTAATCATGGTGACCTCACTGCATAGAGGTTCCAATATAATAATATTTATTATAATACTATAATATTCATATAAATTTTTCCTTTAATTCTACATGAATACGGAACTCAGAATTCAAACCATGTTCATCCACAGGCAAATTCTATGTAAACTTAATGTTTGGCTTAATGACCAGGGTTATCCTCTTCTCTTTTTCCTTTTTAGCCCAGGTCAGCTAGAATTTATCTCCAGGGCCTAGGGCCAACTTCATGTAGACAAGTCCAATTTCAGGCTTGATTTGCTCTCCCTTAAAAGCTCTGATACTTGGAAGTTTTACTCTATTTATTTCTTGAACCAGTTCTTTCCCCTAGATATCTGACTTGGGTCAATCTCAATAAGTTGTTAAACCTCAGAATTCTTGCTTTTCTCTTTTTTAAAAATAAAATTGAATCCATTTTGGTTATTTTACTCAAAAAATGTTAATAATTTTGCTGGTTGATTTTGGAAAATATTCAAATTTGTTAAAATGAAAAAATTCTTAAAATTCCCAAAATATTTTTTATTTCAACTCCCAAATGTTAAAACTGCTAGGTAGGAAATGCCAGCTAGATCCAATTCTGGCACAAACACGGGGAAACAATAATACCTTATTATTTTGTTAATCTAAATTCCTCTGGAAAAACATAAGCCAAACTCTTGTTCAACTAGTATCATTGTGTTTTATGAATAGTTAATTATTTATATGAGTGTATTTATTAGATCCTACATGGGACAGGCACTCTAATAGGATCCCAGGCCACAGACTTTGCCCTCAATCATCTTAGATTTCAGAGGTGAACTAGTAACATACACTACACAGTGGAAACTAAAAAGTCTAGAGGTTTTAACTTGAAATATGTGTCTTATTTTACTACATAGATAAAGATTTCCTAAAAATGTTTACTGGGGATAAGAAGGAAAAAAACATTTTTTTTGCATATATCTTTGCAGTGATGTTTATATTTTCCATTTATTTTAATTTTTTATATGAGAAAAAGGCAGAGAATGACAATTTGTCTGCCATTTCTGGCTTTCAAACAGCTGTGGCATTGCTGCTATTGCTTCTCTCCTATGCATCCTCAGATAGCAATATATTCTGTGAAGAGCTTGCCAAGTTTAATATTCCAATCTGTTCTAATTCCATAATTTTCATGTGCTTCTTTTAGCATATATGTGTATGGTAAGGCCAAGAGGGTGTGATGGGAGTGTGTGGTGCCAAAAAGGCTCCTCAAAAACATCTACCTACTTTTGTGGGCTAGACAGTGCTCTTTATCACAATAATAGAAAATCTGGGGGATATCAGAAACATCAACCAGATAAAGCAATTCTACCTTTATCTACCTTCAAATCAATTCCAAACAGTATTCAAATATTGCATGTTTTGATTTCAACCATCTGCCAATGGTAGGATGCTTTTTTTTTTTTTTTTAATTCTGGAACCTGAAGCTAGTGTGCTAATTTGTCATGTGGGTATTTATCCCAACACACGGAGATATTGTGTCAACAACCTCATGGGTGACATTTAGGATATTGTTCCTATTAACATCAGCAATAATTTGAGAAATGAAGGATATATTCTGACTTCTCTTAACCTCAGGATGCATAAAGTAGTCATAGCACTTTTGCTTTATTTGGAACACTTAGAATTGTAATAGAAATATTTTTAAAGCAATTAAGTATTATTTCTTAAAAAATGAGAACTTTTAAGAGAAAAATTTAAAGCATTGCATATCCTCCTCTCATGTTCTCGGGAAGCCACTTATCTTGGGAAAAAGATATCTTTTCTTGGGAAAAGGACATCTCTTTCAATGAGGAGTGTCTTTAAAATGTTGGTTGGAGGTTAGGATTTTTCTAATAGTGTCCTCTGATGAAAATTTGTTGTTTCTCTTTTTTCTCCTATTGCAATGCACTATACCATTATAAAGTATTCCATGAACAAGTCTCATATTAATTTTATATGCTGTACTTTGGGATTGGACAGTAGAATTATCATTTCTGCCATGATTCATGTGTCTGAAAAGAAATGGCATCAGATATTTTGCAAATATCTCATCAATTTCTTTGATCAGTTGCTTCAAATACTAATCCTGGATTTCATAGCTTGATGTTTTAATTTCCATAAACAAAAAGTTTCCATATTGGCCAGTTTATATTATTTTGGAAAAAGAACTCTGAAACAGAGCTTTGATTTAAGCATATGTTTATTTAACACAAAAACTGTGACAGATGGAAATTTCTTCATCTGTAAAATGGGGGTAGCAATAATATCTAAACCATATGGTGATCAAGAAGATTAAATGTGATAACATATGAAATAACACTTTATAAAATGTGTCACATTACACACATTAATTGTAATAATATTTATACTACAGAAGTAAATAGTCAACTGTACACATTTTATAGTTCAAATAACACTCACAGTCACATATGCACTAATGTTAACACAAATATAAAATCCACTAGTAATATAAGCTCAAGAGTTAGTAGCAGCGTGATTATAAATTAGACAACAATTGGGTAACCAAGTGAATGTGTTCATTGCATCTATTATTATGTCAAGGAAAAATGAAAAATCAATAGCCTTCATCTTTTTACTTAGTAAATGCAAATAAGACTACAACCCAAACTCAGGAATCATGTTTTCCTTTCATTTAGTTATTAAGTGTGAATTTATTGTCTTTGGACTTAAAATGATGTTTTTGCAGATTATGCTGAACAAACTGGCAACACTTAAAATATAGTGGCACTAAATAAGAATATTTTTCTGTAATAGAATAACAAATGGCAGGTTATAGGGCCATAAAAAATGTATAGCTGTTAACAATCACTGCCCTCACTAGCCTGACTGGAGAAATCACGATGAGACAAAGATGACAGGAAGAATACAGCACAAAATATTTTGCAATTATACTTGTATACTAGGGCAGTGGCAGTATGTGGTCTTGGAGAAGAGACAGACAATGAAATGCAGGGCATGTGGAACAGAGAATGGGAAAGCAAAATGTTTTAAGGAAAGCTTTCATTCACAACTTCTATCTGGAGTTTGTGGATGAGGCAAAGAGAGATAGAGGTTGAAAGTTATGGAGTCAGAATAAACAAGGGTAAATGTTTGGGGAGACTTTATCACTTTTCTTATTTTTTTTCTTTTTTTACCCTCAGATGAAACTCCAACCAATAATTCACAGCTTGGTAAGATAATTAAATATATTGCAAATAAAAGTGCTAACCTTAAATTTTTTAATTTTTTTGGTGATGTTATAAAACTATAATCAACTAAATATAATGAGCTCTAGTTTTACAAGTCTGTTATATTTTATTTTATTTTATTTATTTATTTATTTATTTATTTTTTTTGCGGTACTGGGGATTGAACTCAGGGGCATTCTACCTCTGAGCTATACCCCCAGCCCTATTTTTTTTATTCTTTATTTTGAAACCGAGTCTCACTAAGTTGCAGTGCCTCACTAGGTAGCTGAGGCTGGCTGCGAACCCGGATCCTCCGGTCTCAGCCTCCCGAATGCTGGGATTACAAGCGTGCGCCACCACGCCCGGCTTGTTATATTTTAAATAATTAGCTCACTGAGGATATTTTTTTTACCTCATATGTGGTCTGTTGGTCAATTTTTGTAGTGTTTTACAGTCTCTTGAGGGTGTCATTATTATTATTGTTGTTGTTGTTGTTTTGATTGTCTATGTTGTACTGGGCTTCTAGCACACAGTCCTGAGGGTGTTAGATTAAATTATGGTCAAATAGATTATAGCATTATCCAGTGTTGTGCCATTCTTTTCTAAGACAGTCATGACAGATGTTTTACAGGTGTAAACTGGGAGAAGGTGAGATATACAATATGGCACCTTTATGACTAAGTGTGTCTATTTGCAGGTTCTCCGAGTGTGCCTCCTTTCCAGCTGAATGCCATCACCAGCGCACTGATATCAGGAATGGTCATTCTAGGCATCATGAGCTTTTCCCTTCTCCTGTGCTCACTGGCCCTTCTACACAGGAAGGGCCCCACCAGTTTGGTGTTGAATGGCGTAAGAAACCCAGTCTTTGAGTAACTGTAAGAGGTTCCGTTCTTGGGAAAGGGCTTCACTGACTATACCATGTGTGACTGCAGTCAGTGTTCCATCTCAGATGAATGCCAGCTAGAATTTGATATTTATAGGTTTGATAGATTTCACAGTGTAGCTTGTCAGCATGATGATAGTGAAATGGTTTTTATTACATTTCCATTGTCATTTATGTATGTGGCCAATCCTATTTTTATGACACCCATGGGCATACTGATAAATAAATATAAACGATTCAGGACTTATATCTTATAGGACCAGTCATATTTCATTTTACTTCAATTTTCTTTTGATTTTTGGTTTAAAAGATAAAGGGCAGGCATAGAGAAAAATGGAAGTTTTCCCTAAGTATTAAACCACAATGCCATAGTATTAGATTTGTGTATGTGGTCTTATAATGAGTTACTTTTTAAAAAATTCCCTATAATTCCAGGTTGAGGATGTATGTTAATTGGACCGGCCAATTTAAGCACCTAAGATTTAACTATTCATTTTATTACCTCGTGTGCTTTGGGCTGATTTTCATTTCTGATAATATTAATTTAAAATCAGACAAGCAAATAAACAAAAAATCAAACTCTTGGAAAATGATTCTTAACCTGGAGTATCCATTTGTGTAGCAAATACTAAAAATAGTTGTTAACTTATGAAGGGTAGCCCAAGTTCATCTTAATTTGAATGGGAATGGCTGTGATAGGTTTTCTACTTCTGTTTCATATGAAACCATCAGCACATGTTCACTGTCCTTGAAGGTGAACTATTCACTTCTGACTGTAGCTGCACACCCAGCAGTGAGCAACTGTGCAAAGATTATTCTTTTTGTATTTTGTTTTTCTTTGCAATCCTGGGGATTGAGCTCAGAGCATTGTACATGTTAGGCAAGTATTCTACCACTGAGTGATACCCCTTGTACCACAAACTTTATTAACACAAAAATCATTACATGAGAAAAAATATTTCTTGGAAAGAAAAGCATCACCAACAGATACACCTAGTGTGTGTGTGTGTGTGTGTTTTTTTTAACAAAATATGCTTTATTTTTTCCTAAAACAAAGAGGAAATTTATATTTAATGTAATTGGCTAAACTTTATTGGTATATACAGGAAAAAAGTCATTTTTCTTCAAATTTTGTATTCCAGGCCAAAAAAGTCCAGAGAGGCCTTCTTTCTATTGTATCTCCCTGTAGGTATCATAATCACCATGGAATAAAGAATATTTTTCTCTAGTAGTATGCTCTGAAAGCATTTGATCCTTTATTGGTTTTGTAAAAAATAAAAATGCTTAGTTTTAAGCAGCCCATGTTTTTACAAAAACATTAAACTTATCCTTGATCAAACTATCCCCAAGTGAACAAATAAAACAATTCGATGATGAATACCAAAACTTAGCATGTACTTCTATTAGAAGTACTATGTTAACTGTAAAAAATTGCTGTAATAACTAATTTTTATTCAACATTTGTGACTCATTATTCAGGATTTATTTTACTGCACTACATGCAAATCATTATGCAATTTTAGATTTACTTCAAATGGAGTATCTACACTGTAAGTTAATAATGAAATCAATCAAGTCAAAAACACCTTTTCTCCAATTTGCCTGAATATTTCAGGAGTAAGTGTTTATATTACAATGATTAGCTATAAAATTGACTCAACTTCTCTATTTCAAGGTGTAGACAAAAAGCGAAATTGGACCTAGAAAGTCTATGAATAATTTCTTAATATTAAAAAAGTTTAAATCACTCAAAAAGCTCCTCTTTTTCTGTGTTACTTCAAAATAACTTTGAAGTGACTATTCTGAACTCTTTCTGTGTTAACATCATTAACTATGTTCCTAATGTGCCCCTATATGTGCATGAGTAGTATTGAAATGCTCTTGTAAATCTGTTTCAGATATCTTAAGTGAATTTTCATTGATTTGAGGATTAATTTCTGTGAATAGAACATTATATCATTGAAGTTATTTAGTCAATTTGGTTTTTATGCTTTTGGGATGGCTACTATTTTAACTGTTGACCTTTTAAAATTCTATACTTCATTTGATAGAACAGAATAATGGGCATATAACATTTTGAGAGCAACTTAAGTCATTATTTTTGCCACTTGTCTTATAAATGAGGGAACCAGAAATATAACGAGATAAACCAGGTTTGTTATATACACCTTCACTTTTATAAACCTGCAGTTATATGTAGTATTTAGTTGTACTTAATTTTCTGGTTATTATAGTGTGAAATCCTTACAAAACATGTGCAAATGTCTCTTCAGTTTTAATACCTCAAGCTGTTTTTTTTGCACTTCAGGGGTAAGGTCTGATGACATGTAAAAGATGATTGTTTAATAAAATAATTGTAAAAGAATATCTTTAAAATATTGGGCTTCTTTTTTAAAGATATTTCTCATTCCTGATCTCAGCATTCTATTCTTATTTTTACACAAATATTGGGAAGATTTAGTATAAGCAAGACAGCTAATGAAACTTGTAAGGCTGGTGATCTCTGCGGGTTGATGGGTTGATGACATCTGTCCTCTCAATACTGGGCTTCCTGGCTAAGTCCCTGTTTGGGGGACAAATCTTTAGACAGCTGAGGAAAGGAACTACCCTCAACCTTGAGCTTGAGACCTATCTACAATGGGCCCTATGATTTAAAAATGTTGGTGAATACATTAAAAACTGGAAAGACAAGCATCTCAGCTTCTTCCCAGAGTTGCACAAGCTCTCACAGCAGTTTCAGCAGCGTTTAGCTACAGATACTGTCTTGGGGAAGGTGAGTTGGGAATTGATAACAGTGTTGAAGGAAATTCCTCTGGCTTATGGAGAATCCAATCTTAGACACGTGGCCACTACTCTCAGCCCTCAAGTATCAACAATTAACATTGGGAGCATCACGAGACCTGATGGTTTGTGAGGGGCATTTCCAGCTGTGGCTCATGTAAGGCCACCCAGTGTAGCCTCCCACACAGTATACTTCAAGCAGGAGAACAAAGCAGAAGTGGATAGAAGATGCTTGTGTACACAGATGAGACATAGTGTGGGGAATTCCCAGAGTACTTAGCAGGAGAGAATTACAATCGGACGAAGGGCCTGCACATATTTACCTTCATTCCATATTTATAAGAAAAAGAGTCATAGATCAATTGCTTTTGGGAATGAGATTCTTCAATTATTTATAAGTAGAGACATCTTTAAAATAAAAAATACGAATTTGTAATTCAGAAAACAAACTTTTAAAATACGTGGGTAGTAAACAAAACAAATACCTGGATGAGCTGGTGATTTAGACCTCTCCAGAGAAGAAAAATAAATATGGTACATATAATACAATATAATACTGTATGATGTAACTTATTAAGGAATATATAAGGAATTTGTTAATGTAATTATGGAGGCTGAACAGGTCCCAAGACCTGTAGTTGGCAAGTTGAAGACCCACAGAAGACCTTGTAGTTCCTATCTGAAATCTGGCAGGCTGGAGACCAGGAAGTGCTGATGTTATAGCTGAAGCCCAAAGGCAGGAAAATAATCAATATCCAAGTTAGAAGGGTGAGGTAGGAAGGAGAAATCTTTCTTATTACAGGAGGGTCAGACTTTTGGAGAAATTGAATATATCACCCTGCCAAGATGCAAAATTTCCTACTTAGACCAGTGACATTAGGGATTAAGTAAATAAAAGTGTCATCAAATTTGACAATATTTGAAGTGGTTTTGAAACATTTACTATCTACAGGTGAAGATTAATGCACAGATGGTCCTATTTTACATTAACTGAATAATATGGACATAATGGAAGAAAGACAGAGCTCTTAGGTCATATCAAATTGTCTCACAACATAAGAGAAACAGGTATAAGAAAGCATGGACCAGAAGTACCTGTGGACACACATCCTACAGGGTTGCATTGAGATTCTGGTAGCCAAGGAGAAAGAGTACCAACATCAGCAGTAACATCAGGTCAGAGCAGTGAAGATTGAAGGACAGGGAAGAGGAGTGCTGGGGCCACTCGGAGGAGAGGCCCACTTATTAAAAGGAGTCAGTTCATGGGCAAGCAACAGAACTAGAATTTGGATCACTATTACCCACATTCCACATGATGCCAGCTTGTCTTCTCCAGAGGCCCAAGGTAAGTGGAAATTAGATTTTAAAAAATTACAGTTTCTTGTTTATTAGACTATTTTGCCTGACAGCTTATTGGCAAACGACATCACTCTCTGCAAATTTGAATACCATATGAGAACTAAAATGGCTTTGATTGATGCCACTTCTGCTGAGCCAGCAAGAAAGGAATTGGTTTGGGGGGCTTCTATTTGTCGTAGTAGACATAATATTTAGAAATATCTGCTTGGTAATCTTCTTTTGTAAAATACTTTGAATTCTTGGCAAAGTGAAATTGAGAACTCAGCTTGTTATCTGCATAGTTCAAACCTCCAATCCCTCTTGCCTCAAGTATCTGGATATTTCCTTTTACACTTTAATTGCTGACATAATTATCTCCATTCTCATTTTAATTTTCTGTGTAGATAAGAGCAGTGCTTTCATTCCAAGGAGCTTCAGTCAAAGGCAATGTGGTCCAAAATGTGAGGTTAGTTTTTATCAGGAGCATAGTCATGTTCGCATTGCTCAAAGCAGAATCCATTATTCGATAAGCTTGCATGTTTGGCTAATCAACTAACACTGGATATCCTGGCAGAATTATGGTTTGACAATTTCATGCAACTCTAACTCAAAGTTATGCAGGTCCTGAAGCTATTTCTCCTCCTGCATGAGGTTTTATAACTTTTTTTTAATAGTTGTGAACAATTGACTTAAATGAAAAATTACCTTAGAGAAATTATAGTTGTTTGTCATAATATTTACTACTTAGAAATGAGGACTTATTTGCTATTTAAAAGCTGTTGTTTCGCTCCCATATTTGTGTGGGAGATAAAACAAGATGGCTGAGAATAATGTAGTATGCCCAATGTGTAAGAAATGAAAGCCCATAGTTCCTCTTGGATCTTTGATAAATCATGGGTGCTTTTATAGTGTCCCACCTCACTCTCTAAATACACTTTAGAAAAAAGATGATTCATTATCATTCATGAAAAAACTTATCACAATTTTAATGCTTTCTCTCCAGTATATCAATGGATATGTACCAAAAGTTGTTTTTATTTCACAAATTACTCATCAAAATGCTTTGTAACAAGGTGAAATAGATGACTTGTACCTCTTTCAGAATCTCATTTAAAGTTATCATGAACATTATGATTAAATCAGTAGAACAGTATGGTTATTTTATTCATAAATTGTTACAAAGATGTTCTAGGCTAAAGAAGTGTTAATACATTTGGGTTTGCATTCACAGTTGTGTATATAAAGAAATCTGCCTGGTCACCACCCCGATGGGTTCCAAATCCATGTGTTTCCTCCCCTGGAATGGTATTTTTATAAATCCACAGAAATTTTTCTCACTGCGGTTTCATTTTTCTCTGTATGAGATTCAATGTGGTTTATGCATTTTTTTTGTTTTGATATGCACTTAATTAGAGTTAGTGGAACTGGGGTTTGGAAACAGAAAAAAAGAGCCTAAGTGTATGGCAAGCTGTAAGAGAATTTAGAGGTATCAATAATTTTCTTCCTTTTTTAATTTCTTAAACTTTTAAACTTATATAAAACATATAAAGCAACGTAACAACCACAGAAGTTCTACCATCCTTAATTAACAAGTATGCATATTTTGTTTAAATTGCTTCAGATATATACAAAGAAATTTTGCATTAAGTTGAAGTCAATTTTGTCCCCCTTTCTACAATCTAATTCTTTTATCTCTGTGCCCAGAAGGAATCACTGTTATAAAGTCCACATGCTTTCTTCCCATCAATATTTCTATACCTACTACATTTATATATTTTCTAAACACACAGAGTTTTATATTGTCGTATTGTTTATTGTATATTTCCTTATCATGCTGTGTATTGTCTTTTGCACCTTGGATTTTAAAGTCAACAGCATGTTATTGAAGTCTCTTTATCCTGATACAGATTAGTTTTCTCTTTAAAATGGATAGATGGCTTATCTTATGCCTAAGAACCTACATAATAGTGATTCTTTGTTCCCTGATTTTAAAGCCTTCGAGTTGCTAGAATATAGGAAATCAGGCTGGTTGTCCACATGAATTTCTTTCCAAAGTAATTATTTATAGATCACCCACTTTTTTTTTTTCAATTTGAAAGATAAATTTTACAAGATGTTTAAAATGAGTATTGCTTTTCTTCTATATTGTCAAGGAACATTTACATTAATTTCAAATTTCCTGCCCTACTTGAGAGATAAAGAATTGTAAATAAATTATACTAAATTCCTCTCAAAAGCTAAATCTTGGGGAATAGTAACAATATGTCTTTTTTCTAGAAACCTGGGAGTAAGAAAATCTCCAGTGCAGTTGAAATCAAAGCATTTCCATACTTGAGTATTATGTATTTTAACTATTTAAAATTTTTTTCTACTTTTAGAAGAAATCTAAAATTTTAGCTATTTTTTATTGTATGACAACGACAGAAGGCAGTATTTTCATAAAGTTCAGGTTTTCTCTCATAATTTTTTCTACATTGGATTTTTAGGACAAATTATGGCTTATAACTTAATCACTCAGCTTTTTTATAAGTGATCTTTTTAGTCCATATGTGATAGAAAGGAAGAGAAATTAGATAGGGATACTTATTATTTATTACTTATAGATGCTTTAATATATAGTACATATTTTAATGATCTCATAAAATAAATATTATTTTTATAATTTTACTTTGAGCAATGTGAGTTATATATTTGAAGTATAATCTGCATAGTTAATTCACTTTTTGGAGTCACCACTCTTTTAATGTCTTAAATATTTCCCTTAATCAGGTTCTCACTCTCTACATGGAACATGATAGAAATGAAAAGAAGAAGGAACTCCACATTTGATAGGGCTGATAAAAGTTTCTGATATCTTAATTAGGATGTTCATGTTTATGAAAGATGAAGATTAAAGAGCTAAATATATTTTATAGATTATGTTCCATTAGTAGCAGATCAAGCTACCAAAACCTTGATTTAGCTGTGTAATAAAATTATAATTATTATAGATAACAGTAACATGTGTTAGGTTACTTTGTTAGTTTTTTATATTAAAATAAACACTGTTTGTATTGGTTAGACTTACATTCCATTGCAAGTAACAGAGACACAAAATAGCAGCAACTTAAATTAAATAGAAGTTTCAGGGTAACTGTCCAGGGCTGGCTGGCAGCTGTGCTCCATGAAGCCCTCAGGAACTGAGCCTCCTTTAGTCTCGCTGCTTCTGACCCATAGCACTTTTCTCATGACTTCAAATAGAGAAATGTTAAAAAAAAAAAAAAAAGTTACGGACAATAATAAAGGCACTAGGAAGCTACCATAGAACACTTTCATGTTTCAATGGCCAGAACTTAACATGTTGTCACTGGAACAACGAGAATGCCTGGGATGTGCAGGTTTAACTATGGGTGTTTATGTGCTCAGCTGTCGTCAGAGGACGTGGCTTACACCTACGTTGCATGAATAGTGTCATCAGTCACTCACAACTTTAAAATGTTAGATACCAATTTATGTACAAGAAAGTTTATCACTACATTCTCCTTAAAAACAAAAAGATTAGATGCCCCAAATATATGTTCCCAAATATGGAGTTCTTTGATGTATTGTGGTACTTTTTGTGATATAATAATATGTAGACATTGAAACTTGGGTATAAAAAACCTAGATCAATTAGAAAATGCTAGTTATAATATGAAGAGAACAAAACAGAACACACACACACATATAATGAAAAGAACAAAGCAGAATATATATATATATATACACTGAACAAAGCAAAACACATGTATGTACATGTAAGTTCCATATACATATATATGAACTTACATGGCAAAAGTGAAGAAAGAAATTAGAAACTGATAGAAATAATTATGATCAATAAGGGAAAATAATTAGCTCTAATACTAGACTTCTTATATCATCTTCTAGAATGTTTTCTGTTTTTGAGAAAATATCTGGATAATTTAAACGGGAAAATATTCGGTGTCTGAAAATTAAGCAGTCTATATTAGTGAGATAATTGCATCAATTCTCAACTTCATTTCATTTCACCTACTGAAAAATATTCTTCATACCCAATCTAATAAACATACACACCAAGAAAACAAATTTCCAAATTTCTTTTGAGAGATAGTAAAAATATACTTGGCTTTGTTTATTACTGAACAATTTTACCATTTTCCTCAATATGCAGATGGCCTGCCATACACTTCAGATTCTACAAGGACCTCACACTAAGCAGATGTGAGGGACTCTGGCTCCACGGACAGCAGAGAATGAGCTGATTCATTGTGTTTCATTTGTGCATTTGTTTTTCCCACATTGTGAGCATTTGTTATGGTCACACAACCAGCCTCATACAGAAAATAAGTTTACACTCTGGGAAATGGTTGAAAACTCTCATCATCTTCATTATGTCAACAATTAAAATGATGTTTGTCCATATTCTCTGGAGTAGATGGCTGGAATGTTTGGAAAACAACATACAGGCATTTTCTCTCTTATCCTGAGGAAAAAAAAATATCCATTCCAGTGATTTTTTTAAACAAATAATCCATTTCCCCCTTGCCCTTTAGAGCTGAGAAAAGCTGCATGTAATGAATGCTATTTGTACATAAAGGCAATTTCCAGAATGAGCATGGTGCTACTGCCTGCTGATTCTTGAGAGAAATGGCATGTGAAAAAGAAACTCTTCAGATTACGCCTTTCAGTTGATCACTACCCAATTTTTGGAAGTAAACAAGTAACTATTTCCAGTGAATTTTCACTTCACTTCATCTTCCTATCAGGACAATGATAATTGCTTTGTCAACCTTCCACATTCCTTACATTACCTATTAGGTAACTCTCAAATTGGGTGGTCAGGGCTCCATTATAAATATAACTACAATATAAGTCCATGATAATGTAATCAACATTCCTGCAAGTCTGAAGAGAAACGCTGTGGCCCACTTCCTCCATTATCTCTATTTCTATCAGGATCCTTCCTCAAAATGGCAACCAGTGAAAGTAACTCCATATACACCCAGGGGGTTTGAAATAAAGCTCCAAAGACTGTGTGATTTTCTAAAATGTCAACTGTGCAGTTCAAAAAGGATCACATTTTGCCTTGGCTAAATATCACCATTTTCCCCTTCAAATAGGATTAAGAAAATAACAGCCAAGGATAGCACATCAATGTGTTTATCTTTTGCTCTTTAGTCAAAATTACTTTCCCCAATATCTAAACTCTGCACTAACTCTAAATGGAAGTCAGGAAGCGAAGAATAATGTACTGCTTTAAATGTAGATGGAAGATAAGATGTTGAGACTAAATTTTAAAAACCACACCAAGATATATTCATTCCACTCACACATTTAAATAATGCTCACATTAAATAATTGTTCCAAAGGAACTGTCAGAATGAAACAGTCAGTCATAGCTTTTCCGAGCTCAGCTATGACAACTATAAAAGTTGAAGGCTCACAGTGAAGCTATGAAAGTTATATTTTCTAAAAAAAATCATTTGCAAAACATGAGAAAAATCTTATTTCTATTTGATTATATGTAGGAAAATGAACCAACCCTACAATATTGATGAGGTGACTCTTTCTAGATTATATTGATTATGCAGGACTAGCCCAAGAAATCTAAATGGCGTAGGACCTATGCATAAATTGCAAAGTTATGGACATTATTGTTTTTAACTTTTATCCTAGTTGTCATCTGTATCTATGAATTCTAGGCTCAGGGAAAATGTGAAATTCACTATGATAACCGTAAACTCTGCAAGTCTGTACATGAAACTTTTGGGGGGCCTTGATACACTTAAAGTTAAGGAATTGAGCACTTGTTTAGAAGAAATATTGCTCATTCCTGATAATTTGCATCATATGATGACTCCCATTCTTTCTTTTAAAAATTGGTGCATTGTAATTATACATCATAATGAGGTTCAGAGTGATAGAAATATACATGTACACAACAGTCAGTGTTTCTCTCAAGATCCTACCCTCTCTCTCCTACTCCCCATACATACTATTGATAACTATTGTGTATGTGCATAGCATTATTTTATTTCATTTATTTATTTTTTTGTGGTACTGGGGATTGAACCCAGGGCCATTCTGCCTATTGGCTATGCCCCAGTCCTATTTTTTATTCTTTATTTTGAAACAGGGTCTCACTAAGTTGCAGAGGACCTCACTAAGTAGCTGAGGCTGGCTACAAACCTGGATCCTTCTGTCTCAGCCCCCCAAGTACTGGGATTACAAGCATGTGCCACCATGTCCGGCTTCATTATTTGAACACTGCATAGGAAACTTGATGACTCACATTTATATATTAAAAGTAAATTAATTGGAAACTTTCAATAATCCTAGTATGGTAATCCCCAATTATAGATTCATAACCAGCACCATCAGTATTATTTGGGAACTGGTTAGAAATGCATCTTCTCAGGACCACATCCAACCCTAGCAGTAGAAATTCTAAGGGTATAACTCCATATTTTCTATTAAATAGGCACTCCACTTGGTTCTACTGCATGCTAACATTTTAGAACCACTGAATAAAACTAAACGCAATTCCAGAAAGATAAATGGAGATCAAAATAGATATGTTATTTCATGTGAATCTCCTTAAATGGCAAGAAGGTTATGTGGTACCCAGTGTCCAGAACTGGAAATGCACCTCTGTTATGCAGTCAATCATCATTCTACTGTATAGCATTTTAACCTAATCAATTACACATGTCTGTCAATGATTAATCACTAGGGTTGTGCTAGGTGGACTGGCGAGGTAAGACTATTTCTCTCTCATAGCTCCTTGTTTATTCTCTGGGGGCCATAATACAATATGTTAGGTTAAAGAAAGTCAGTTTTCCAGTTTTGTGAAAAGCCTCTTTATTCAAAGGTACTCATCCCTGCTATTCTGAGCCACTAGGGACAGATACGGCTCCTGATAATGGAAATTTTCTATTGTCTAGATTGTGTTGACATATTTTCTTGCAACATTATATATAATAGAAAAAAATCACATGCTTTGGAATTGGAACTTAGTAGGAATCACTGCTTTATCATCTGTTAGCTGTACAACATTGGGAAAGTTATTTGATCTCTTAGAACTTCATCTTCTTATCGTGCAGTGAGGTTCTCATATCAACTTTTAGGGTTAACTTGAGGAGTAGGGGTAATCTATGTAGAGAAGATAGCCTAAGGCCTGGTGTGCAGTAGATATTAGACCTACTCTGATCTCCCCTTACTCTTGCACCTGTTCTTTGCCATTATTGTGACTACTGACTTTGTAGCATGTGTGCATGTGGTGTTAGGGATTGAATTGAGGGGCATTCCATCTCTGAGCTACATCCCCAGTACTTTTTACTTTTTGTTGCTAAATAGTCTCATTAGTTTGCTGAGTCTCACTAAATTGTGGAGACTGGTCTCTAACCTGCAATCTTCCTGTCTCAGCCTCATAAGTACTGGGATTACGGGCATGTGCAACTGTGCCTGGCTAATTTATGACTTCTTCATTTGCTCCTAAGTTGAGTGGTGGGAATTTGAGAGCATGGCCTTCAGGATCAGTCTATGTCAGTTCGAACTGACATAGACTGATGTATCCTATGGTTTCCTCATATGTATGAGGTGAACAATACTACTAACTACATCCTACTAGTACATACTACTAATACTACTAATACATCCTGAGATGTATCCTATGGTTTCCTCATATGTATGAGGTGAACAATACTACTAACTTCACAATTTCTTGTAAGGAATAAGTTAGTAAAAGGTACTTACCAAATAACTGACATATAGTAAACATGCAATTAATATTAGCTATTACTTCCGTTTTCATTTTGCTTCCTTATACTGCTTGTACCCTAAAACATACTTTAGGGGGGAATCATCCATTGATTTATTTGTTCAGCAAATAATTGTAAGGATATACCACATGAGAGGACTTGAGCACAGAGAGATTCTTTACTTCATGTTTCTGAAGCACAGATTTGCATTTACTACTTACTACTTCCCCAAGTTAGTTTGTTAATGTATAAAAGGAGGATAATAAAACCTTCAGTGTATATGTTAGAGTGTTGTAAATAAAACAAGGTAATTAATGCTTTCCAAAAACTGAAATGAAAATTTTTAAGGCCATACACATGTAATTGCTCCACCAATGCCTCTCCAGTTCAGACAGCCTGAAGACAGGTATATTGCTATGGCTTCTCCTTGCCAAACTCATCTTCTAGATTCTATTCACATTATTATTTGGCAGCCTTCGTATTCTTAATAGAATAAGGCAAAGAAAAGCAGAAAATGATCTTACAAATAAGAAAGTAATAGGCAGAAGGACCACATTCACAAGGTTTTACTCTTCTTAAAGAACTAAACTAAAGCTTTAGATACTGCTTCAAATACATGGTCTATGACCAAGGTTATTGGGAAAAAAATTTATATACCACCAAGATCACTATGGTTTGAATGTTTGTGTCACCCTAAATTTTCTATGTTGAAACCTAATCCTGAAAATAATAATATTAGATAATGGAGTTTTTTAGAGGTGATTAGGATGTGATACCTTCTGTAAGTTGTCACCAATGCTGGAAGATTCTTCTTTTAAGTCTTCTTAATAGTGCCTATACAAAAGAAGTACAGTTGTTTGCCTCTTTCATCAGGTGAAAACATAGAAACACTACCTATGAGCAAATGGGTCCTCACCAGACACTGAATTTGCAGGATCCTTGATCTTGGGCTTTCCAGACTCCAGAACTACAAGAAATAAATTTCTGTGTTTATAAGCCACTCAGTTTATGGTGTTATAGCAATCCCAAATAAACTAGGATAAAAATTATATTGCTATGGTTTGGATTTGAAGTGTTCCCCAAACCTCATGTGTTAGGCAATATATCAAGATTCAGAGGTGGTACCTGGCTGGAGGAGATGGATCACTGGGCGTGTATTCTTGGGATGCATCCATCATCTATCTATCTATCTATCTATCTATCTATCTATCTATCTATCTATCATCATCATCATCATCTATCACCTATCATCATCTCTCTATAATATCCTTAATCCTCTATATCTTGTTGCCATGCACCTTGAGGACCTGCCACTAAGATTCCTTCTTGGGAGCCATCCAACCAAGAAATGACCTTTGAAACCTCTCATATATGTTAAATAAATCTTTACTTCTTTCAGTTGCACTTGTCAGGCATTTGGGGGTCACAAAAACAAAAATGATGACTAAAAAATACTCTGAAAAGAAAAACTGTATTTTTGAGCACCAAGTTAAGCCACTATCTACTGGAGGACATGCCAGCATATCTTTTTTCCAGTCTTCCTAACTGCAGGCTAATGCAGAGGCAGTTTTAGAGCCAATGAAGACAAATGTGAAAGTGTGCTAGGGGGCCCTAGGGTGATAAGAACTTATGTTTTTCTTTCCTCTAAGACCCAGTGCCACTGGATCTCAGGGGATTCTCTGGACATCTGTTTGTCCATCAAACTGTACCTTTTCTTGTTACTGTCACTTCTCATGACTGGATTTTATCTTTGATCCCTGACTTACTCCTTTGTTTGAACACATGTATAACCCATTACCTCTGTTTCTATCAGCTGCCACCTAGGCCCTGGTATAGACTGAAATTCATCAGCTATAGTGTTTCTTGACCAAAGGTGAAACCAACATTGAAAGATTCCTCTCTGAAGTCTTTTCTATCACTTCTCCCTTTTTTGTAAATTAAATTTTCATAATTTTTTGCTGGTCTAGATCATGTCTGAGTCTGTTTGAGGTAGGATTTTGAATTTTATGTGATTGGTCACCGTCCATGGGCTTAGTGCACATGGTTCTTATCTATGCTTATTCTCAGCTTACTTCTCTTATGCTAGAGTCAGCTGAGCAGTTTCAGAATCTCTGACAACTTGGATTGTGTTGATTAAGACATGAAATCTTTTGAAGAGAAAAAGGCATTTAAAATTTCCCTAGACAGCAGTTTAAGAGACCCTGCCCATACAAAGCATAAAATTTCTAAAACGCCAAGCAAAAATATTGTTAATTAAATGTTTAATCTTTATTATAGCAAGCATATTAATGCTAAGTAGTTTTAATTTATAGGATAGTAGAATTTTATTTATGTGCAGCATGTATACTTTATAGCATAGAGTGCCCTTTTGAATAATCAATGTGTATAAGATATTTATGCTCGTTTTATTAGGCTCTGAGCATAATTTTACTGTTAAATATATGGAAGAATTTTATGGTTGTTTTTATGATATCGTTGGCCTAAACTAGGCTTACTTTTATGCCAAGTCTCTTGTCAAGAACAGAGCTCTTGTTTCGATGGGAAAATGCATAAATACATGGTTTTTTATGAACATCTGCTTGTCTGTAATTTCAATGAAGCTAATGGACAGAGACTGGGGTTTTCTTCTTCTTGTTAGAACTTTATTCCTTCCTGTGTTTCTCTTTGAGGATAATGATTTCTCTTACAATTATGTGGTTATATTATGAGTCTTTTACTATGAGTTAAATACACATTTATTTGAGATGCAAAATCCACAGTAGACTATGCTTCTTAGAAAGGGCAAATGTGTGTGTGTGTGTGTGTGTATATGTGTGTGTGTGCGTGCCTTTCAATTCCTCCCCCCTGAAATCCTTAGTTAGAAAATAATTTCAGCCAGGTGTGGTAGTGCGTGCCTGTAATCCCAGAATTACAGAGGTCAAAACAGGAGAATTGAAGGTTCTAGGGTAGCCTCAGCAACTTAGAGAGATGCCCAGCAACTTAGTGAGACCCTGTTTTAAAATTAAAAAAATAAAAGAAGCTGGGGTGTAACTTGGAGTTAGAATGCTTCTGGGTTCAATTCTCAGTAGCAACAAAAAACAAAAAAGAAGAAAGAAAACAATTTCAATGACAAAGAAAGCTATTGAAGTAGAAAATAGAATTGATTTTACCCATGTCTGTCTTTTATTGTTAGTACATTAACTGACTAGTATTCTTCCAATGTATTTAAATTTTTAGCTTTGTTCAGAGATCTGGATTTTATTTTGCCAGTGAGGTCTTAAAACTCTCTCCCTGGTCTTCTGAAACAAAATATACTCTGACACATGCAGATTTGGTGGACTATGTCCACAATATTAGACACTTGGTGGTCAGTATTAGAACTAGTGTACACAGAGCCTTAGGTAGTTTGCCAATAGTAGGAGTGTGTGTGTGTGTGTGTGTGTGTGTGTGTGTGTGTGTGTGCGTGTGTATGTGTGTGTGCTTAATGGTGAGCAAAAAAGTTGAATTTGATTTGATTTGGCAAATCTTCATCTCTTTAAACTTCCATTACAGTCCTTATTGTTATACTTCATTAATTTTTGTAAAAAATATATGTATCATTTTCTCTACTTTATGTGTCAAACCTCTTTAATATACTAACATTTCAATAAAATAGTATAATTACATATGGAAATACATGCATTGTAACTTGAAATTTTCTTCACATGGATAGAGAGACAGTAACTGTTAGGCCTAACCATGTGGCTTTGAGTTAAACTAGTGATAAATATAATTCGATAATTTAAAAGCCCCATCTTCAGACTTTATGTAATAAACTATATGTGCTAGAATAACAAGATCTCATATACAAGAAATACCTAATCTTATCTTTTCTCTGTTATTGAAAGCTTTTAATTTTCTGCCAGTTACTGTTTATCATTACATATTGTAAGATGCTAATACTCACAACTATCTTTTACACTAATGAAAAGTAATTTAAATTTATAAACTATTTCATTTCTTCTATGCAATGTTAATTTCAGTCAGTCCAGAGTAAGCACCATATTTCACATGCACACATGAAATCTCTTACAGTCACATTTTAAGGTTGTCACTTATTCTGATTTCAATCCTACTTGGCCAATTTGAATTGCAATTTAAATGGTTCGATTCTACCATTAGATTTTAATTACCTTCAATTCTGTCAGAGTGAGAGGTTCTACAATTCTTTGTAGCAAATTCATTTCCTGATTAACCTCATTAAGGATTGAACCCAGGGACATTCTACCTTTGAGCTACACTCCAGCACTTTTTATTTTTATCTTGAAATAAGGCCTTGCTAAGTTGCTGAGGGCCTCAATAAGTTGCTGAGACTGGCCTCAAACCTGTGTTCCTCCTGTCTCAGCTTTGCAAGTATTGAGATTAGAGGTATGCACCATCATACCTGGCTAGGCAATACACTTTAAATAGACTTTCTTCCTGCCAGTGATTTTGCTGGAAATAAATAGTTTTAACACAGTCTATTGATTATTTCCTCCTTATTCTTGGACACATTTATGATTAAAATAATACCCATGTGAGAGAAAGACAAAAAGAAACATAATCATTCTTTAATATTTTTTACTAAAGGATTTTTATCATTTAAACTAGGAGCCCTACATTCTCATAATAGTATGACTTTGTACCTTTAAACCTGTCTTTCCATAGTTCATTTGAAATAGAATGCTCTCAAGAGTATAATTAAATGAAATGCATGGGGAAAAAATAAATTATTTTTAGTTGCACTATGATTTCAATCACAACCTAGATAGAAATCATACAAAATCCATCTGAAATGTGAACATTTATACTTACATAAAATTCATTATAAAAGATGTATCAATTGAGAGCCTCATTCTTTTTCTTGATTTTAAACTATTAGCAAGGCATTTCTGGACAACTCCTGAATTGCTTATACCACCACAGGCCCACTTAGTGCACTGAATAATGACCTTCTAAATGGTCCCAGGAGCTCCAAAGTTTGACTCCAAAATAAATCTATGTTAGTTTATACAGAAGTGCTAAAAGTCTAGTATATTGGAAATGACTTTTCTGACTGCATATAATGACTTTGGGAATACAAATATTGTCATATGTAAATGAATGGTAAGAGGAAAATGGTTTTTGTCACTTAAGACTGGAGGATTTTTGATGGAACAATGTCCAAGAGTGAAGTGACTCTAGTACCTTTGCAGGAAAGCCTCCAATTATTTGTATGCATCATGATTAATATCTAGTGTGGCAAGAGATTGCTAAGTTTCTTTAAATGGGATATGTTGCCATTGTAATAAAATCTGACAGGCTCCTGGCTGATAATTTAAAATACAGTATTTTCTATCTTGAAGCAAATAATGAATAATCTAAAAGAGTCAAATTAAGTTTTTTTTAATGAAGCCTGTGTATCTCACATAAAAGTATGAAGATATAAACAGAAACTACTTCTTTGCCCTTTGCTAACCAGTATTGCAAAACACATTGCATTCTAATGTGCCTGGCAGCTTTAGATTCAGTGTGGTTTTGGCTCTGCTGCTTGCAAACCATGTGATCCTGGGTAAGCTTCTTGACATCTCCTAAGTCTCAGTTTCCTCATCTGTGACAGGGGAGGAGCTACATACAGTTGTGAGGATTAAATGAGGTCATCTGTGATAAATTCTCAGCTCAGGGCCTAACACTTAGTGTGTTCTCAAGCTGTTGCTGATGATGATGGTGATAAGAAGCATCCCTCATCCAAGGCTGAGATCCTTTGACAATTTCCTCTGTGTCAGGGATCTTTCTTTATGACCTTACCTTCTAATATTTCCCTCACATCTCACCCTATTCTCTGGCACATCCAGAAGATTCCCTCCTCTAAATTTATTCTAGTTTTTCTTGCCTTACAAAAGTTGTTAGATCTTTAATTAGGTTGAAAAATACTGACGAGAAGTTTTCTATGTTCCTCCTCTTTCTACCAAATGGTCTGTTTCTCTTTTCATCATTCTTAGACTAAAGACTAAGACATCCTTTAAATTTCATTTTGTTTATATTTAGTTCTCTAAGACCTCATAGGTGGGGATCAAGTTCTCTCTGACCTGTTTCCCAGTTTCTAGATTGTATCCATGTTGACCCTCTAGTTTGTCATTCACAACATGAACTGAGAGGTCTGGAGGGCAGGAGTTGTCTTGCAATACCATCTGAGACATTTTTCACAAGGAAGTTACTAACTCTGTAGGGAAAATGTTGCCTTTTTCTTTATAGGTGCATTTGTTATAACTAAACTGCAGTAACAAGTAGAAGATAAAAGAAAGCTTCTACGTTAAAAAAAAACTCCTAAACCCAAAGGGGACAGAGATTGGCTTTGATGCTCCCCTATTTTTAAATGTATTTTTCTTAGATTGTACATTCTTTTGATATTTATTTTAACCAGAACTCCTAAAATAAAAATGTTGGGTGATGATAGAGGGAGAAACAAAGTTTCTCCCCAAACCAAAAGTGTCACTGCAGACTCAAATATTTGTTCTGAAGTGTTTTACTAAGATCTACTTCAAATACACACTGCCATTCAGCAGAAACAAGGAAGCACCCCAATGACAACCTGCGTTAACTCGATCTGGTAAATTTGATATTCAGAGTAAGGTAAAAATTCATCAAAGAACAAAATGGCATTTTGTCAATGAAAATAATCCTCATTTTCCCCATCTTGTTCTTCATCAGTACTTTATAGTTCTCTTTTAACACTACATTCTTTTCTGGGTGAAATATTAAAAATTAAAGATCAGAGTTAGAAAACATTTTCTTGGCCTCCAACCTCACCAAAGTGTAGGATTATCAATGTTTATTAGATCTATTAACCAGGCAACATTGCTTACTTTAGGTTTCTCAAACCTGCCATTCTTCATGTAAGTCAAGTGGTGCTACTGTGAGACTACTTGGGTGATAGAATTGGAAAGATCATATAGATCCACAATGTTGGTGGCTGTAGACCAGACACTGTCATAAGGCTTTCTATGACTTTGAACCTTTGAAACAGTAATTAACTTGATAAATAGCATTGTACCTTTAAAAATATTAAAATCCAACCAGAATCATGTTTTTCTAAATAGATGAATGAAATTAGCCAGTAATAAAATTATGTCTCCCCTTGCAGGGGCCCAAAGGAAGAACAAACTGGCAGTGAAGACATGACCCTATGCATCCATAGGTGCATCTACATCTCTGGCAGCTGCAGATGTGTGTGCTAGGCAAAATGTAACATCATACATGTATACAGGTCATGCTGGAGGTGATGTGCACCATTTTGCCTGGACTCCTATATAAGAGACAATACTGTGAATGAATTTGCTGTTTGTTCTCCTCTGGATGGTATCACCATTGTTCTTTTTGCTTAGGATCTCACCACCAAAACCTCCCAATCAACTGTAGCTAGCCTGCAATAGGTCCTCTGATAATTGGCATAGGTGGCAGGATGAGGTGAGTGCTCCCAGTTCACCTCCAGAGGAGCAGCTCTGGGAGGAACAACCCAGGGTTGAGGGAATGTGGCCCCCACCTCCCTGTGGTTCCTGGTAGCAGAATATCTGATGGTATGGATCCCACCAGAGGATTGGGGCAAGGTACATTCCCAGACAGAAGTCTGGAAGATTTTTAAAGTGTTGGAGCTGCATGTTCTAGCACACATCAGCAGCAATATGGGCAAGGTGGAACTTCCTGACTACAGTGGCAGAGGCTGGCTCTATCTGGGGGCAGGGAGTATTGGTGCAGCAGCCCCAGGTGAATTGTGGCAGGCTCAGCCCAGCAGCTCACTGGAGGTGGTACAGGGTGTGTCAGGATGCCAGTGGACAGAACTTGCTGTAGACTGCCATGGTGGCAGTGGCCAGTGGTCAGCTAGACTAGAGACTCAGCTGGTTTATTGGGTCAGCTGGGGAACTGGCTTCTTCATGTGGAATTTACTACATATTGTTCCCCTCACAATGTGCAACAAGTCCTGGCACTAGTTGATGGTTTGACATGCTTAGTATGATGTGTATATATTCTCCATAGCTGAGTATATCCTGGTGTTGGACATGTTGCAGGGATTGACTGTGAAGACAACTATTGGAAAATTCCAGCTATGAGTGTGTGTAGTAAAGATTGTTACTAGAGGGAATTCCCATCATGCTTCTTTACAACTCCTCCAGGCCACAAGGATTATGAATGTACAGCTATGCAAGTTATCATTGGACAAATGATATTGAAGCTAGAAGAGGCAAGTGTAATTTGCCTGACTCATAGCCAATTCAACACTCCTGTGTGGCCAGTGTGAAAACATGACAGTTCCTGGTGCATGACAGTGGACTATAGAGAGCCAAATAAAGAGACGCTGCCCTTGCATGCAGCAGTACTCAACATATCAGAGTTGCTGGGTCATCTGTTGCAGGAACTGGGACAGTTTAATTATGTTGTAGGCCTGGAAAATGCCTTTTTCTCCATTAACATCACTCTGGAAAGCAAAGAACAATTTTCTTTTACCTGAGAAGGGTATCAGTGGACTCTTGGCATTGCCTGACAGATACCTATGTAGTCCCACCATGTGCCATGATATGGTGGCACAGAATTTGGCCTCTTGATGTAAGCTTGAGGCTGTACAGTTGTACCATTATATTGATGGTATTATGATAAACTCTGATTCTCTTACAGAGTTAGAAACAGCCACTCTCAAAGACAAAGTCCAGGGCCTTGGGTATTCTGTCAAATTCTTGAGAGTTGTCTCGTCAAGTAAGACAAAGCAGTGATAGGGTAAGAATGGTCAAACAGTTACAGAAGTATCTGGGTTTGGGGGGTTACAGCAGAAAAAAGGCACTAAGGATAGCCCAATTGAGTTTTGGTCACAGTTATGGAAAGAGGCAGAGGTATATTACTCTCTTATTGAGGAACAGTTAGAGAATGTATATGATGTCTCTTAGCTTGTGAACCCATTACAGTACTGAGTCAGTGATGGTGCAGACAATCTACCCTTTTGAATGTGGCTGAGGTCCTGGATTCAGACCCCCTGGATAGGGGTGGCCTAAATGCCCACACTAACAAAGTGAGGTGAAGGTTGGCTGAGGTCCAGAACTCAACTCACATCCCCCTCAACCCCAGACTGGGATAGCCCAAATACTCAATCTAACTGTGACTGTTATCATTAGATATAGAATGTCCCCTAAAGAGCTCAATTATTAATAGTCAGAGTTGATATAGTTAAGTCACAATAGTTGTAATTTCAGCAGTGAATCAATTTATTGTAAAATGGATTATCTGGATGGTGGCCTGAGATAGTAGGGCATGCCTAGAGAAAGTGGGTCACTGGGCCTGAGGCCTTGGAGATTATGATTCTTCCTCTACTTGCCTACTTTCTTGCTTTTGACCTCCATTATGTGAGGCACACAGATCATGTTCCCTCTCTCTATCTCTCTCCACTTCCTGTCACCATGCCCTCAGATCCAGATGTGGGCTGCACATGCACTGAACCCAGAATTTCCAAAACCTATAAGCAAATAAATCTTTCTTCCTCTATGTTCTATGGTCAGATCTTTGTGTTGCTGTGAGAATGCTGACTAAGGAAGAAAATGGTACCAGGAGTGGGGTCATGGCTGTATCTATGTCTGACCTTGTGGATTGTGAGTCTTTGGAACTCTTTTGTGAGAGAAAATTGGAAGAGTCAGAATGTGGCTAGAAAGGTAGATGATAGAGATGGTGCTCAGAAGAATTTGGAGGAAAAATAGAGGACTCCATAGAAGTCACATGTGTTACACTTTGACAAATAACTTAAAGGCATTTTACCCATGTCCTGATACTTTGTGTGAGACCAAATTTAAAGATGACAGACTGATTAGTAAACTGGCAGATAAAATCTCAAAACAGCAAAATGTCCAAACTGCTTTAAGGATATTGCTGTCCCCATTCAGTGAATTTTACACCAAATTTTGAGATTAGAAAGTAAAGCAGAACTACTTTGGCTATCCTGGGCTTTTTGTTTTTCCAGATGAATTTAAGGACTGATTTTTCTATGTCTGTGAGGAGCGTCCTTGGCAATTTCATAGGTATTGCATTGAATTTGTAGATCAGTTTTGGGAGGATGGCCATTTTGATGATATTTATTCTGCCTATCCAAGAGCATGGGAGGTCCTTCCATCTTCTAAGGT
>PVLC010020227.1:0-29537 GCA_004027655.1 Graphiurus murinus | reverse complement strand
CATTCTTTTATCTTGGTCATCCCAATTTTAAAGGCTAAAAGCAATGTAGAATTTTCATTGGGATGTAGACTCCTGATGGTATAAGAAACTGTTTGAGTGGCAATTCCAGTGCCATTAAAGGTTCATGACAAGGATTAGTGCCATCAAGACTATCTACTACTATAACTTGAAAAGAAGTGATGCTAATTATAAGGCAGCTCTACATGATTGAAATTAGAGAGGGGATTTAGGAAAATACGACAATGGATTTAATTTTTTACAATAGTAAATGGAAAAAAAGAATGTTTCTTCTTCTTTTCTCTTTGTCCCTTCACTCAGAGTCTAAATGTTCATGGCAAGCAGAAAACTACACAAGTATCCTCTGTTCTCATCGGATTACTCTCTACTCTGCAGGCATGGTCCTATTTTCTCACTTCCCACCACCTGCCTTTCTTTTATCTAGATGAAAGTGCAGACTTTACTATCAGTGGGGCAAGAAGCTCAGCAGTGTGGACAGCAAGGCAGTGTTTTCACATGTTCTCCCTCTTACAAGAAAGCACTTTTGGGAGCTGGGTGTCATATGAAGAATCCAAGAATAGATTTGGAATATAGAAACAAACATTCAATGCATAGGAAATAAAACAATGAAGTTTTACATATTTTTCCTCTTTCAAGGGTTTCAGAGATAAACAATGAAATTTGAAATGGAAGGAAGGAGCTTCCCAGAATAACAAAGGTATGGTTCAAAAAAATATACCGGAAACAAGCCAATAAGTTTTCCATCTGAGACTCGGAAGTGATCAAAGACAGGAGAAGGAGATCTGTTAATTGTCTACATGAAAGGCAGTCACAGGTGGCTGGTTCATCCTATCTGTGCAAAAAAGCAGATTCCATACTTTTTCCTCATTAAGGAGAAGATCTACATCTATATCTATAGCTAATCTGTATCTATTTTGCACCTAGAGAACTTACTAGAGAATGAAACAAAAGGTATTGCCTGCAGGGGACTTATGTGTAATGCAAGCTTTGGGAATTATGAACTAAAATATCTATAATAACTTTTCAGAAGAGTTCCAACATATTGCAAGAAATCATAGTGGCTAAAAATGAGAAAAAAGTCACAATAAAGTTCAGATGAGTAAATTTTGTGTATGAGAAGACAGCAGCTTATGATGAAAAGGCAAAAAGGGAGAGTGATAAAATTATTTTAAAAAACTAAAAACAAGCCGGGCGTGGTGGCGCACGCTTGTAATCCCAGCATTCGGGAGGCTGAGACCTGAGGATCCGGGTTCGCGGCCAGCCTCAGCTACCTAGTGAGGTACTCCGCAACTTAGTGAGACTCGGTTTCAAAATAAAGAATAAAAAATAGGGCTGGGGGTGTAGCTCGGAGGTAGAATGCCCCTGAGTTCAATCCCCAGTACTGCAAAAAAAAAAAAAAACTAAAAGCATAGAATTATAATTGCGTTTTGGAGAATAAGCAAAAAGTGTCATAATTGGTGCTGCAGGAAACTGAAATATGAGCTCAATAGAGCTCCCAGAATTCAGAGGCAAAGGTTAACAGATCAATAGTAATAAAAGTGAAAGGAAATCTAACAGGGAGAAGCTGTCACAAAAGCTGCAATTCCGTATCTCATCAAACACAAATGCTGGACCTGAAGAGAGCTGAATATAAACACACTGAAGGGGAAAACAGGAAAAATTGCTAAGGAAAGCTGGTCGAAAGGTTAATAATCAGAAAATATATGTCTAAAATCAATACAACTAGTAAAATACATAAAGGTATAAAGATATAATTCATAAAATAAAGTTTACAAAAAATTATCAGCTTTGCTAATAATCAAGAGAACACATATCCACTTTTATAGCAGCACAATTCACAGTAGCCAAATGGTGGAACCAGCCTAGGTGTCTGTCAACAGATAAACGGGTTATGAATCTGTGGTTTGTACACATAGTAGAATTTTACTCAGTCATAAAGAAGAATGAAATTATGTTATTTACGGGAAAATGAATAGAACTAGAGAATATTATGCTAAGTTGGATTGGACAGTTTCAGAAAATGAAGGGTCCTATGTTTTCTCTCATGTGTGGAAGCTAAGGAGAAATTGGGAAAAAAGACTTCAGACACCAGTAGAATAGAGGAAGGACATTTGGGGAGACAGGTGGTGAAGGGAAAGGGGAGACTCATTGAAGCAAACAGGTAAAACGATCCTATGAACATTTGCAAAGCTATCAATACTGATTCAGTATTATGAATGGGGAGAGGGAAAGAGCGGGTGAGGGCTGGAGGGAAATGCACCGGGGGTTATGTGCACGTATGTTTCTTTCACACTAAACCTCAATTGGATGTGTGGTTACAACACACCAAGAAAAGTAAAAAAATGCAAAAGAAATCATTCTAGATGTTAACTTGGTAATTAACATTGAAGAATGATATAAATTCTATAACTACACTGGTCATGTGAAGAGTCATTGCAGAATCGCATATTTACAAAACATGATAGAAGTTAAATTTCATTATATTTTATAATGAAGAGGAATCCTAACAGTTAACCTATCCACATTCTCTCATCTGAAAGTATAAACACAACAGAGAGAGAGAGAGAGAAAGAGAGAGAGAGAGAGAGAGAGAGAGAGAGAGAAATATAAACAAGAGAAATGATTCAGTTGAGGCTTTTGACCTTTTGGATTCAAAGCAGGCCCTAGAATATTTTACTTAGTACTATCACTATGAAATTATACAAATTTTTTCTTATAAATATTTAATTTAGGAACCATAAAATTAGAATTTATGCAAGAAAATAATGTTTTCCTATTCTTTCTTGATGACTTCATAATTTGCATAATAGCAATTATCCTAAAAATATGACATAACTTTAAATCTATGAAAGAAATTCTTTTCAAGAGATTACTCTTGGGGTTACTTAGTAAAACTAGTCAATGGCGATAGAAAAAAACATTAAAATAGAAAAGAAAAGAAAAACTCCAGATAGTGTATATATTATGACATTATAGATGTTTCAATCATTTAAAAAATGATGAAGAATCTGAGTCTGATAGCAAAGGCAAGTTGAATGCATGCTACGATAGAATAATGAATGAGATGATATGAATATTCACTTTTTGTGCATGTATTATTTTCCATTCGTGTAATTTTAGCATCAAAATTTACCACTCAGAGGAACATTTGAGTAATAGTAGTAATACTTTGTAATGCACCATTTAAAAATAGATTCTGATCTAAATACATAGGTGGATTAATAATCATTGGCAAGTTATTTTAGCAAAAATTAAAAAAAAACTAGTTTTCTATGTGTTATGGGTGGAACACACTGATGATTATATTTACTTTTCAATACAGATTGTCATGTTGGCAGAGACGTATTTAACATATCTTAATTTCTGCATATTAATTACTATTGACCCAAATGCAAATGTCAATCTAGCTATATAACACTTCTCATTTATGACATCCCTTATTTATTAGGAAGATCGATTTATACAAATTTCCTTGATCATGTGAGACATGATCATATTTAGAATTTGATTACTTTGGGTTTCTTGTGAGCTAATTTGTTTTGCAATTATGTTCTTCTTCTAAATGAGGGTCGTAAAGAAAGAAAAGAAGAAAAGTAAAAGTAAAATGATAGCTAGCTAGTTGGGTACATAAAGGCAGAAAAGAGGAAACTACAGAAGTGACATGTTTATTTCACACATTGTGAGATTTTCCACATGCCTCTATGATTATATATTTATGTTCTGTGTGTGTGTGTATATATATATATATATATATATATAAGTTTATATGAAAATTCACTTTTGCTGCATGTAGTACTTTCCATTTGTGTAATTTTAGCATCAAAATTTACCACTCAGAGGAATATTTGAGTAGTAGTAGTAATACTTTGTAATGCACCATTTAAAAATAGATTCTGATCTAAATATATATATATATACATATATATATATAATTTCCAAAGTAAATGAAATCAGTATATCGAAATATATTTGCACTTTCAAGTCCACTTATCATTATTCACAATAGCCAAAGTATTTTAGTGACCTTAATGTCACGGATGGATGAATGGATTGAAATCTATTAAAATGGATTAAATGCATATGTATATATATATGCCAAAAAATGGAAAGGAGTGCCATTTGCAATAGCATGTATGATGAACCTGGAGGACATTATGCTAAGAGAAATAAGCCAGAAAGAAAAGAACAAACACTACATGCTACATATATATGAAAAATCTAAAATTTCCCAATGTATAAAAGCAGAGAGTGGAATTATGGTTGGACAAATGAGAGACATGATTACAACATTTCCATTAAAATATAAGTAGATCCTGGAGATCTACTTATAATGTCTAGTTAATAATGCTGAAATGTATAATTAGACTTTTGATGAGGATAGTTCTTATGTTAAGTGCTCTCTTTACAAGGAGGAAAGAAAGGAAGGAGGGAAGGATGAAAGGGAGGGAGAGAGGGAAGGAAGGAAGAAAGAACGAAGGAAGGAAGGAAGGAAGGAAGGAAGGAAGGAAGGAAGGAAGGAAGGAAGGAAGGGTGGGTGGGTGATGGATATGTTTATAACATAGATTGTACATACTTATGTCCATGAGTATACACTTATCTCCAAATTCATTAATGTAAATATGTATAATTTTTGTATGTCAATCAAAGTTCAATAAAGTGATTGAAGAAAACAAAACAACTCCTTTTCCAGTTTCAATGACTTGTTAGCTGAATAGCTTTAGCATTGAGGTACTACATTGGGTTTTTAATTCTCTTTATTCTCAAGTATTGTTGTAATATTCTATTCGGATTTTCAGAAAGTACAGTGCTTGTTATGACATATGACAAGCTACACTGAAAGCAAATGACTCAGTGGTTGAAAAATAAGATTAGTGCGATCCTATTCCTCTTTAAGTAAATTATATGTATTTTTTTCCGCTGGCATAACTTTACCTCTTTTTCATTCCCAATTTGACACATACAGAGAACATATTATTCATTGAGCCTCACAATCTGTCATCTCCAATTATATGAAATTTAGTGGTGTGTTTGTAGCCAACTCCTCAAGCATTTTTCTGATCTTTACATTCTCAAAATTCTAGCTCAAATTATAGACATATTTCCCCCAAGATAAGTATCTTGCGTTTATACAGTTAAATAAAAATACATGAACAGTCACAATTAAGCAATGGTATTTTCAGTGTATAAAATAGATACCTAACTCTCTCCTTATTGTAAGGAAGATGATTTCACCTATTGTCACTTTTAATAATGTTTTATTTTTTCAGGGTATATTACAATAGTACTGTTTATACTCCATATTTAACACAGAGTCAGAGTTTCTGCTAATGTGACTCCATTTGATGGGAGAGGACAGTTGGACCAGTGAGAGCAGTTGGCTTGAAAAATATTTTTTAAATGTGGTTATTATTGTCTATGCTTTGATGTACACTTGAAATTCAGTAATCCTACTTAGAGAAATTTGTACTCTAGCCATGAAATCTGTTCTGAATTGGATTATAGACACCATCCACTGTACACGGAGTTCAGAGTACCTAGCCCATGGTCCCAAGGACTTTAAACTAGCTTCCCAGATGGACATTTATACTAAAAAATTCATAACATTTTTCCTCTCAAGGATGTTTGTCTCATAGAAACCTCGCAGATTCTCCTTTTTTCTTCTTAAAGATCACTCATGTTTGATATATATGAGAGAAGGGAAGATTCACCTTCCAGGTCCCATGAAAAGAAGGAGGTCCTCTCTGTTGGTGATGGTGTTGATCATATGCAGCCTTCAGCTCTTAGCCCCTTCTGGGTCCTTCTAAGCTACAGAGATCACCTCACTGAGGTCAGGTTCTTCTCAGGACAGCCTACATCAAAGAACTAATATCCGGAGGATGCCAATGCCTGGTCATTTGACTCACTGAGGGTCAAGTCTGTCAGGCCACATGTGTTCCAAGAGTTTTCAAACCTGAGTAAGGTTTGGTTGAGCTTTGACCTCTCTCTTTTCCCCATCTTTCTGCTAGTCTTTCCTTTTCCCAGGTGTTGAGCTCCAATAAACTTTCCTCACACCAAACTCTGCTCAACTTCTGCTTCCAAAGATAGCAATCTGTGATCACACAGAAACCAGAAGAAGAAAATGGTTATAGGATAGCCAATGAAGTCATTTATCTTTGACATTTGGTTTTCTATGTGAAATGTGATGAGGACATTGATGGTGCATTATCTTGCTTGCAGACGTTCCTTTCTTCCAAGTTACACAAGTGAGGATAACTTCTGCAGGCCAAGGTACAAATCCCAAAATGATATGTCAGACCTTGTTGCTATTGTTGTAACCTCTTCTCCAGTGATTCAGAATAGTGGCAGATGGGTACATCCTCTGTGGCAGTCGGATTGGATCTGCTAGCCCACAGGGTGTTATCTTCTTTGAAATACTTGCAAGAAGATCAAAGGGAGCTCAGATCTTCATGTTAAACCATAGATTATGAGTCAACCAGGGTTGGCCCAAGACAAATATCTGATGTGCGGTTAGTCATATAATGAGTCAGTGTTCTAATCAGGGACAGAATTACTCAGTTGGGGCTCCCTGCTTACCATGTTGAGCCTTCAAGTGCTCCTTCAAGGATAGTATACAGGCATTGTTCTGCTGAATTTACTTGTATATCATGTTTCTCTTCCCACTACAGGAAGACAAAGGTATTAATTGTGGTGAAAAACAAAGTTATAAACCTCTGGCAAGCTAAAATTGAGAAAAAACCATCAACAAGAAGTCTTGCCTGAGTACCTTGGAAGGTAAACTAGCTCTTCCATGGCTGGGGAAGGAGATGATATTGTTCACGTCAGTCTCCAAACCAAATTTGTGACAATGTTTGGACTAGATTAAAGGCTAATTTTTAATGATCTCATGCTATGTCCCATTAAAATTTCCTTGGATAAGTAGTATTTACATAACAGCAGCAACAACAAAAATCTTTAAATTCAATGTTCCTCCAGTATTTATTGAGTACCTACTATGTGCCTGGTACTGTTTTAAGCTACACGAAATCAGACAGATAAGTGAATCAGGCAGACATGTTACGGTAGTCAAGATGTTTACTTTCTGCATAAGATCAATTTATTTTATTTTGAGGCCACTTGTGGTGTATGACCAGCAAGACAGGTGTTTAAACACATAAGACAATAAAAGAATAACCTTTGCCTCTCTTCCAGTGAGTTAATCTATAGCCACATTCCTGTCTTGGCACTGGCTACAGTCAAGCTCCTGCAAAAGCTTACTATAGAACACATTGTCAGCAATGGTCACAGCATGCCTGAATAACATTTTTGGTAATTGTGCTTAAAGAGATATACAAGGCACAAAAAGAATGATTTTATGAAATGAGATTTTTGAGTTGGAAGAATGACCTTGGATTCATCCATGTTTGTCTAAATTAATGTAGTCCCTGCATAAGGATATTTAAAGTTAATTGCTTGGACCATTTTTCTTTTCTTTGTAGACCTAGCAGGTAAATAATCAACAGCAGCATTCATTTCATTCCCAATTCATAATGTATTATCAGCAGTAAAAGGAGCTCAGAGAAGAAGACTCAAGGAATCAAGAAGTCCACAGAGCAGGAGACCCAAAAGGTCATTTGTTGACAGATATTGCTCTTCTCACTTTGTAGTTTCCTGTGCGTCTCCTTTATGACACTTATTACAATGAAAATTAATCACATACAATTACCTCTAGAAGAGTGTCTTGACCAAGTGGCAAGGAGTAGGATTCAGAAACCAGTCTGTCCAGTGCATGTTCCTGCTTTCACTGCTACTAGCAATGTAGCTTTGAACACATGACTAAACTCCTCTGTGTTAATTCCTCATGTGTAAAATAAAAACAGCACTTTACTCATAAAGTTTTTATAGCATTTAAGTGAGTTAATATTTGTAATGTATTTAGAACAGGGCTTGACATGTAATATTATATAACTATGTATAAAATGAATAAAAAGTCAAAATATCCCTTTTCTACTAGTCATAGGAAGAAGATTGTATCTGCTTTAATTCTCGATGATATTCTTATCTCCTATAACTATGGCTGCATGTTGGGCTGTTCAGTAAATGATTACATAACTAATGGATGAATGAAACTTTTGAGGCCCTAAGTGTTAAAAAGGTCTATTTGAAATCACATTTCTTAGTTCTCTAAGGTTCTTCAGTAGGATAACAGGGCTCGTGCTGCTACTGACTCCATGTACTGTCCCTTGAGGTGGTGCAAATATCATTTTATTTGACATTACAGGAGCCCTAAGATGTAAATATTAAATCTCCACCTCACAATTTAGACAACTGAAGTTAGAAAAGGTTAAATAACTTACCAAAAGTTTGGACAGAACCTCAGATTAAATCCACCTATTTCTGATGCCACAGTTTATGTTTTTCAGATACATGATCTTACATCAAGAGAAGGCATGGTGATATCAGGTAGATAAAGATAAAGCTGAAATCCACAAGGGGAAATTTATGGGCGTATGAGGAAAAACAATATTACAAGATGCATGATAAAAGGATCTATCTTTCAAAAGACGTATCTACTGGCTTTCCTTCTAAGCAAATGTCAAGAGCAGTGATTTTAGCAATATATCACATGACTTGCTGACACCTTCCACTGATTTTTACTTGTCAAAAAATGAAACCCTAAATTTAATGTCATTGTAGTTCAGTCTATAAAATAGACATAAACAAACTGTCCATGTTTTTCAAGTTCAGGATTAACCAGAACTACATACAAAATATTTTCCCAATGATGAATTAAAGACTGCTTCCATTTGACATAGCTCATATGCAATAAAACCAAGCCCAAAACATTGCATCTTCACTCATAAGCCATGATATACAAACCACAGTGCGTGAGTCCTATGTTCAGTTCCATGAGCGAAGGAAAATGAGCAGAAAAGCATGGACAACTCTTAGAAATGACGTGAAGCTACCCAAGGAATCCTGTGATAGGACTAGAGACTCCCTGGGTCTGGCCAAACTGATCAGGAATGTTTCAAGAGGGGTTTAAATTCACTTACACATGTGCATTTTATCTGTTCTTCCTGAAATGAGCCTTGTGAACTTTTAGATTTATTTTTTTCTGGATTGTTTTATAATCAGATTATGGTAGGGTATATTGAACAAAGGGCAATAACAAGTATAATCCAGCAAAATCATAAAGCATTTGCTCTTGAAAAGCATAAGACAGCTGTTCTTCTTTCTAATCAAGGGCCAGAGCATAAAGACACAGAAGGATTTTGAGGACGATCAATCTGCCAGTTATGGCGGCCACAAGAGCTGCTGGACCATCTCAGTACATAGCTCTAATATATTCCTAATCCTTTCAAGCAATATTTCCAAAAACATAATTCATGTTTATACTACACCTGAAGTTTGAATGCATTCCCCTCTGCTTAAAAAACGTTGCACTGAATCCTTTGTCGGGTCACAAGCATACCTCTAAATCTAAAACAAGCCAGAGTCACTATCAGGGGCAAAGCCACATAACCTCTTGCTTTTTGCTTGTCTTATTTATAGCAGGGTCCACTTTCTAGCTCGTTGGTGACTCAATTTGCTTTGTCTGCCTAGCCTTCATCTTAAAGCTATAAATTTACAGCTCACTGACTGTGATATCAAAACACACTTTGTGTTATTCCTGGACTAAACTGTTAACTCTTTACAGTAACTGGCTGCAAGAAAGCAAACTTCAAATTTGGTTACAGCAATCAACCAAAGGTGTTTAAGATTTTAAAAAGTTTACCCCTTTTATTCCTAAGTACTCTGAGAAATAAAATCTTTGAAATAAAATCATGGTTATGTAGAGAAGGGAGAGGTGATACAATAAAAGACTCGAGACTGGGTCTGGGCTAAAGAAGGCGATTTTAGTCTCAACCATTTCACTAATTATTCCTGTAAATTAATGAATGTCTGGCTATGAAATTGGACTAACTCTCATTTCCTTCTTCTATAAACATGGGGGCTTTGAATTCAATGACAGTGAAGGACATTTCCAAATTTTGTCTTCCGCGAAAACAAAGCAAGCTGATGAAATGTGTGGTTAGGGATGATAAATAGAAGATTCCATTTGTGAATGACCTCGAACCTCTGGTGCAAACAGAGAGAAGATCAACAGAGTGAGGAGAGCGAAGGCGAACGGAAGTGGCAGCTGTAGTTTAGGCATTCTAATTAGGGGAAGATCAGGGACTGACCTTTATGAAGCTTCCTCCATCCAGAAAGCATCCTGCCAGGGTATTTAAACCACTTTCCTATTAGTTGTAGTCGAGAGGCACAGGCCTGTTTTACATAGGAAGAGAGCTTTCCTTCATATGTCGACAACATAGCATGGAAAAAAGAGATTTAAACCAGGGGCTGTCAAGTCTAAAAGGGAAAGGAGATGCTTGGAAGTCAGGGATTCCAAAACAAACCAAGGAGCAAAAAAGCAAACAGAAAACCAGACCCTAAGTCACAAATTCATCAAAAAGCAGCAAAGCTCTCTCTCCTGGTAAGAGGAGTGCCTACTTCAAGGCTTTTGGAAATTCATCTGAACAAACAAAAGAACGTGTAAGCGCTCTGTGACTGGAGAGAGTGGCCAGCATGGAATGTTGTGGCAGTATAAATTATAGAGAAGATGCTCGGCTTTTCATCTCTTGCCCTCGCCCGCAGATGTCTGCTTGATGAAAGTAGCAGTCATTGCCAGCCGATCCAGTCCTGTAGCTGTAATCCTTCATGAGATTCCTAACCTCCCTCTGCATCCACTGAGCCTCCTCTTCGGAGCATTTTAGGGTACACATGACACTTTTAAAAAATTAAGCCACATTGCAATTAATTTCGTTTTGAGAATTTCACAACATCCTTTGAGATCACAATAACCCTGAGGAAATTGTGCAACTGGGGTTGGGAATCTCTTGCCTAAGTTATAACTTTGTGAAAGAAAGCGGGTGAAAGTGGGGAAACTGATTTTGCTGAAAACAATCAGGTGGGTATTAAGGAAAATGCACTGGAATAAGTTTAAAAATGACTAGCAAGGTTGATAAGCATGTATCAGATTCACGTTACCAATTTTTATGTTCCTAAGTGTGCTTTTGCTTGCCGTAAGCAGATGATATTCCTTTTCTCTAGAACATGCCTTTTGTATGTTAACATGACTCTTCATTTTCAATTTTAAATAATTTGAGTAAGCAAATTCATGATGCAATAAATGCGAGAAGCAAGGAGAAAGGAGTGTTTGGCTAGCAACCTAGTCTTCTATTTTAATTAAAAAGTGTGTCTCGCACACCATCAATAAGTTTTCAAGTGACCTGTCATGACTAGTTCTAATCACAAGCAGGCCGTGCACTCGCTCATAATAAATTGGCAGATTATGCTAATATAAGAAAGGGAAGCTATCAATTTTATGTGTGCCAGACAAGCTATGCCATCGATTTCATAATTTATGATATGAGTTTGGGAGAGGAAGATGGCTAAAGAAGTAGTTATACAAACAGAATGAAATGTTACAGGAGAATAATCCATCAGGCCAGTTGACAAATAAGGTAGAGAAAAACCTGGCAAAATGTCACGCTCTCCTAGTGGTCAAAGATTCGTGTGTTCAATGTTGCTTTATATCTGTCTTAATCGTGCAATAGAAAGAGCTGCAGAAATAGCTGCTACATGTCAAATAAGATTGGGGCTGGGCACAGTGGCATACGCCTGTTGTCCCAGCACTTGGGAGGAGAATCATAGGTTTGAGACGAGCCTTAGCAACTTAGTGAGACCTTGTTTTAAAATTAAAAAAAAAAAAAAAACATTAAAAAGAACTCGAAGTGTAGCTCAGAGGTAGAGTGTCTCTGGGTTCCATCCCTAGTGTCATACACACACACACACACACACACACACACACAAAATAATGGGTTATTGACATTTTCCAGTATTTGACTGAAAAAGTCAAATATTTAGTTGATTGGGAGTCAAGTTTCTTCATATAGAAAGAAATATGTATGTTTTATATTATATATGCTATACATACAGAGAGAGTACTATTAATTGTATCAATAAATTTTTAAATTACTACATAGCTTTTTTTATTTTGTTACTTTATGGTTGTCCCTGATGCAAAAGTAATTTCAATCAGTTCACATTCTTATAGAAAATGAGAGTTTGCAATGGCAGTGAGAATTTTGGAACTAATAGAAAAATCAGGGATAGATTTGTGATTAGATAGGACACGATTATAGCTATATAATCATATATATATATATATATGATATAGTTACATATATACAGTTAAGAACACTTTGCCTAAGGCTTATAGTCAAAGCTTGTTGCTTTTTTTATTTTTTATATTTTATAATAATTGGTGCATTGTAATCATACATCTTTGTTAGGTACAAGCTGATAAAGGCATATATGCACACCTTTATCATTTAAAGATTGGATTTTGTTCTGAAATCCATTTTCAATATTTTAAGAATACTCATGCTACCTTATTTATGAACATGAACAAAATCATCAATTTTTCTATAGGTTTGTTGTGCAATCTAAAAACAAAAAATACATAGCAGACAAAGCAAAGGAAATTAAGAATTTTAAGCCTTATATTTGCACTCAACAGTCTGTATCTTATGTAGAATTAATGTGCATACAATGCATATGTTCACACATACAAGCACATCAGTAACACCAAACACAGGTCATACTTAAACTATGGCAGGTCAACTACTTCTAGAAATTTCTGGAGATCTTTATTACACTGATTTTTACCATGTTTGATAAAGTCTTATCTTATATAGTAATAACACTTTGTATGCAATCAGCATATAGTTTTTCTCCACTCCAACATTGTGAAAAGATAAATTTATTTATTAGCAATTCCAAGAACATTACATGTTAGTTTCTCCCAAATGTTGTATCTCAGTTAAGGGTGAATTGACGTGATTTGCTATATTATAAAACACCACCATAATTAACTTTCTCTCATAAACATAATGTCTAGATAACTTTTAAAGGTGAGCCACTATTTTTTCAGGAAAACATAATATATTTAAGAATAGTCTAAAATAAGCTGGGGGCAGTGGTGCAGGCTTATAATCTTAGTAGTTGGTAGGTTGAGACAGGAGGACCACAGGTTCGAGGACAGCCTCGGCAAGTACTAAGACTCTCATCAACCTAGTGAGACCCTGTTTCAAAATAAGAAAAAAAAAATGGGCTGGGGGTGTAGCTTGAAGGTAGAATGCCTCCAGGTTCAATACCCAGTACCACCAAAAAAAAAAAAAAAAAAAAGGATATTCTAAAATGAGACCATTTGAATGTATTCAAGTTGTCTGAGGAAATCTTTTGCTGAACATTTGTGAAACTTGGAGATTAAACCATTTTTGCAAGCATACTGCCTACTTATGTTCCAAGGTATTCTTGCTTGGTATGGATTTAATCTTGCTAGAATCTTTGAAAAAATTAGTTTTAGATTTGAAGTGATATTTGTTTTGCATATGCAAAACATGGGATTTGGCTAATGCATAAGGATGGGTCGTTTTGCTCCATCCACCACCAAATTGATTTTCTCAGCTTCTCTTTTCATAAGCAAAACAATAGCTATAAATAAAATACAAGTCAACACTGTGTACGGGTAACCAAGCAAATGCCCATCCCCAAAGACAGTTCCTTATCACTCTACCAGTTTCCTAGTGGGCATATTTGCCAACATGAATCAAAGGACTTTCTGTAGAACCCTTAGTAAGTGTTGTACAAAAGCCCTTTTCCTGCTCAGAATTAGTCCATCAATCTGCATCCTGTTGGTACAAAATCTTTTTCCACTGTCTTACGTTTTGACGCTTTAAACCACTCCCCATCAGATGCATACAGAGCCTGAAATGAAATCTGTTTTGCTCTCTTCTTCTTAATCTCTAAAAGAAAAAGTCATATTCCAATCAGATCCAATATATGATATTTTAAATATATGTGGTATTAACATAATTTTACAGTGCAAGAGTACAAAGAACACTAACAGAATAAAGGCAAAAGAGAGGAGTCATTTGCTTCAGGCCTTACATTATGTTGAACTTTGGTGGAATGAATCCAAGATGGAATTAAATCCAAATGTTTCCTAGTTTCTTCCATCTTAATGGCCTCATATTTCCTTCATGTCATCTCATCCACAGCTTTCACATTTAAAATTGTCATCTTTGAAAACATTGAACATATTTATGGCATGTCTGTTTCCTGATACATATTCCAGTTTATCATATTGTTATAGCTACAAGACAACAAAAGAGACTTCAGATTTATATGTAAAATATAGAAATCTAACTTAGGGAGGAAACCTGACTATATCATGTCAACTTGGAAATAAATCTTCCCTCTTACTCTAAATTATATGACAATGCTTGCAAAGCTATTTTCCTACCTTCATATGTTTACCCACTAAATTGAAGAAACCATTCAAATAGTCCAAGATCATGATAGGAAAGCAATAAAAAACACAAGATAAAAATAAAAATAGAAGAAAATATTATGACTATATTGATATAAAATAAATATGCAATGCCTTTTCTATTAAAAACCATGTTAATTAAAAGCTTTACTGATACTATCCCATTTCCATCTTCCATAATTTGATGAAATGGATAGATATTCTCAGACCTGACAGTTTCTATTTGTCAAATAATTGCCCTGAAGTGATACAACTAGTAAGATATAGAACCAGAATTAAACTCAAGCAATTGGGTTTCTGAAATCATTTTTTCCCTTTCTTCCTAGAGAAGTCTCCACTAATATCATAACTCAGTGCTGTTGCAAAGGAAGAAGAAGACAAAGAAAGCAAGGAGGAGAGGAGAAGGAGAAGGGAAGGAGTGGGCATGGCATAACATTTACCACCATCTTTGTGCAGCTTCTCACTATTACAATCGTCAGACTGATATTTTCTGATTCAGTGGTCATTATTTTGATTATATAGCTTCCCAATAATTTACTGTACAAGGAAAAGAAAAAGAGAACAGAAAAGAGAAGGAGGAGAAAAAAGGAAAAATAGGAAGAATGAGAGGAGAGAAATGATCATTCTACCTAAGTAAACTGATCTACCTAAATCATGTTACCAGGAGGATAATTATAGTCTCTGCACATTTCTTTGGTGTGCAGTAGATCTATTTCATTGGTTCTCTCTCTCAAATTCGAATGTCAGTGTAAAGGTTAACTTAGGTGAACAGTCATTATTTCCCAGGTATAACTAGCCAAAGAATAAAAAGAAAAGAAAGCTGCCGGATGCGCCTTTGCAATACTTTGAATCATGCCAACTGCTACAACAGATGAACTGCACAAATGTAAGAGTAAGACTTAACTGACTGGCTGGGTACAGTGTTCTCATTCTTTTTTCTTTTCAGGAGATATTCTTGTGTCTTTATTCAGGTGCCCTCCTTCACCTTGACTCATTTTGTCAACCATTCTCAAATCTTTCAAGCAGGGAGAAGGGACTGTCTGTGATGCAGTTAAGACTTTTCCCACTGACAGTGGCAATTACTTTTATTCTTGCTTCCTCAGTAATGGAATTCTTGAGACCTTTTGAAGAATCCTGGTATATAAAGAAAAAATCAGCTGGGTGTGGCAGTGCATACCTGTAACCCTAATACTTAGGAGACTGAGACAGGAGGATCGTAACTTCAAGTCCAACTTCAGCAACTTTGTGAGACTCTCGGGAACTTAATGAGAACCTGTTTTAAAAAGAGGACTGTGGGTGTAGCTTAGAGGTACAATGTCTCTGGGTTTAGCCTTCAGTATAAAACAACACAACACAACACAACACAAAACAAAAAACAGAAAAAGATCTTCCTTCAAAAAGTATAATTTTTAATCCATGACAGGTAAAATCGACAGAGACCTACTTCAACAGAATGCACCCATATTTTCAAATTTTAAATCATCCCTTTTCATGTCAGCCAGTTTTAAGAAAAAACAGATTTCAGAGGTGCAGTTTTTTCCAACTTATTTCTGTTAAAATAGTGTTTGAATTTTAAAACTCTGTCTACATCCAAGTACAAAAATAATTTCTTTTATAGGAAAACGGAGACACCTTTTTACAGGTAAGCTATCATAGTTCATCATACTTTTGAAGATCACTCACCAAGCATAGTATATTTAGTCATTTACTATGTGATTATGAAGGAAAATTATACAAATACTAACTGAAGCATAGTTTACCTTAAGGCATAAAATATATGTAAGTCTAGTAGTTTCATCAGGTTTGGACAAAGATTTTTGTCTCTATAACATCATTTGTTTATTGACATAACTTTCTAAGCTACTAAATTTAATCTATAGAGCCCCTCTCTTAATACTGCTACTGTCATCGCTTTCAAGAATATACAATCTTCTATTTGCATTTTAATCTGTATGTTGTAATAAAAGTATATTTACAAGCTGGGCATGGTGGTGCATGCTTGTAATCCCAGTGGACCTTGAAGGAACTGTGTCATTCAAACCACAAATAGATAAGTAAGTAAAACTCTGTGCTTGCACCCCAAATATGATGGCATGTGCTATGACACATGACATGATATGACAATTACATATGATGTAGATCATCAAAAAGACATGAAACTGGACATTGCTGCACACCCTTGTGATCCCAATACATGGGAGGCTGGGTCAAGAAAATTGCAGGTAAGACCAGTCTTAGAAATTTAGTAAGACTCTGTTTCAAAATTTAAAAAATAGGGCTGGAGATGTAGCTCGGAGGTAGAATGCCCCTGGGTTCGGCCTCCAGAACCACAAAAATAAATAAATACATAAATAAATAAATAAATAAATAAATAAATAAATAAAGTAAAATAAAAAGACACAGGATGTCTCCAACTATACATGAGCTATTGCTAGTGATAGGAAGGTGCGGCCAGCGTTATTCCTTGGTGGCTGAACAGTGATCTTACTCTTGTTCTTGCTCTTGCTACATCTCCCTTCTCATTTCATGGAGTGTTGCAATGCTGCCCCTCCATTCCAAACTGCTTCATTTCCATGGTATACTGGAAGCCTTACTTCTTCTTAAAACACTCAAGAAACTCCTTAGAGTCTGAGTAGCTCTTCCACTGTGGAATGACAGAAGGTAAATTATACTATTATACTCTGAGTAGCTCTAAAGAGAACTGCTGTGTCCCATGGACCTGGCTGGAGGCAGAGGGTGGGTGAGGGCCCTGGGTGGATTTCATCAGTCCTCATGGTCTCTTTTCCTCTTCTTGAAATGGATGTTCCAGATGGTATGTATTAATGTGCATTTGCAATACTTTTGGCACAGGATAGTGGCCAGATAAGAAAATGTGAAGTAAACAAAAATGAAAGTTACCAATGAAACAAAACTGGAAGGATTTAATTTTCCAAGTAAATGACTTCAGAAAATTAGATATGATAAAGGCCAACTAGTTTATGTGTGGTTTTATCCTCTGCTGGAAAAAAAAGGAGGAGCAGAGGGGGGCCTTTCATAAGACTTAGTCTTTGCTTTTTCTAGTGAAGTTACTTGAAGATTCTTACTTTTCAATGTTTAGTTAATCTAATCAGGTAAATGTTGTTATTATACATTTCTGTTGTTATTGATCTCATTCATTTTCTGATCCCTTCCTGCTATCCGTCATTTTATTTCTGAAATTTGTGTGATGTAATTTAACTCCAAGGTATACTGTATGTGGCATACTAAATTGCCAGTTAGTTGTGTGTGTGTGTGTGTGTGTGTGTGTGTGTGTGTGTGTGTGTGTTGGTTGGTTGATAGGTACTAGGAATTGAATCCAGGGGCATTCTACCTTTGAGCTATATCCCTGGTCCTTTTCTAATTTTGTTTTGTTTTAAAATAGGATCTTGCTAGGTTGCTGAGGCTTGAATCTGGGATTCTCCTGTCTCAGCCTCCCAAGTATTGGGATTACAGGTATGCACCACCATGCTCAGTGAGATACTCATTTTTTTTTTTTTTGCGGTACTGGGGATTGAACTCAGGGGCATTCTACCTCCGAGCTATACCCCCAGCCCTATTTTTTACTTTATTTTGAAACCGGGTCTCACTAAGTTGTGGAGTGCCTAACTGAGGCTGGCCACGAACCCGGATCCTCTGGTCTCAGCCTCCGAATGCTGGGATTACAAGCGTGCGCCACCACGCCCGGCTGAGATACTCATTTTTGATCATGGACTTTGAAGATGGTGTGGCTTAGCTTTACTTCCATGGTAACTTCTGTTCTACCAGAAGACATAGCAGTTGGAACCAAATGCGGTTTTTAGGAGTGCTTCACATAAATGATCCAATTTATTGAATGGAAACATGACTCCAATCTGTTCCAGCCTTCTGCAAAACTCAAGAATTTGCTGATGTTTTCTTTATGTTTTCCATTCTTTCCTCCCTCTGGGCCTTTAATTAAGCTCTCCCTCTTGCTTGCAATGGAGGCCAACTTTTTGAGCGATGATTCTCTGAGGTCCTCTTGTGTTCCCACACACCTTACAAGGGGAGGCAGTTGATTGCATTTGTTCCAGAATATATTTTCAAAGATTCTGGTAGAGCAAACAGCCTAAAAGAATGAGACTGTTTCCTTATGGAACAAAACTCGTGATTCTTCTGTATTATAACTCCACTCCTTGTGCAGGCATCCCACAGCTTTGGGGAATGACATCACCTCAGGTACACTGGGGCGTAAGAAACTGGTAGAGGCAAATCCTGACACTATTGCTACTGTTATTTATATGAGTAGTAAACTCTCTTTTGTCTCTCACCTGGAGATCTTATGTTTTCTGCCAACATCTGTGAAACTGTAGAAGATTAACTTAGCTGACAAGTAGGGTAAAATCTCAGACCCACCATCTTGACACTCAATAAATAACTATTTTTGGAGTTATCAGAGAGTATCCAATAAACACTAATACTTTTTTCCACCTCACATCTGAAGAAGTTGGATTTTTAAGAAGGACCCAAGTGTCACTTCCATTAGTGATAAAGTTAAGATTAGAGAACACAGTTTTGGTCTATTTCCCAGCTGGATCTTCTAAAATTAAATCTCCAAATTAGATAAATTAACCATTTTTTCTCAGGCATAACAAAAGTAGAACAGAACTTCCAATAGTGAAGGCTCTCATCCAAATGACACTTAAAATATAGAAGACTTTTGGAACTTTATCATGCATTTTGACTTGGAAAATGGAGCATTATCGGAAAATGGTAAAAGTGAGAATTTTAAAATTTTTAAAGTAAGAAAATGGAACATGATGATTATGTAGTCAATATTTAACTTTCATCTTAATAGGTTAGGTTTTAAGATTCTCTCTTCCAATTATCTTATGACTCAGAGAGGCTAGGGAATTTGCTAAAGCTTACATGGTTAATAAATCTTAGAGCTAAAATTCAAACTCCCAACTCTGAAACACTACTATGTTTGCAATTATACTAAGGAGTGATGAGTGATAGTTAAGCTGGAGGAGGGAGAGTCAGGGAAGAAGTAGGAAGTTGCTTTAATTATAGGGTTGAGAAAGGACAGAGCATGCACTGAGGTTCAGTTAAGAGTGTGAAAGTAAAACAATTTGATTCTAGAGGGAATTCAATTTTCATTTTGATTTATTGAGACCTCAGTATATCTTGACCTTATGGTATACAGTGGAGTAAAAATATAATAAGATCTGGATCTTGCATTGAAAGGTCTCATAATTTAGTGAGGGACACAAAACAATAAAAATCACAATAAATTTGATCATTGCCATTCCATAGTCTGACAGTAGGTAGACAGTGGTGACCCCTAAGAGATTAACCTATTGAATTGGGAGAAAGACGGGAATCAGGAGAAGCTTGTTCAGAGCCAGGCGTGGTGGCACACGCATTCGGGAGGCTGAGACCGGAGGATCCGGGTTCGCGGCCAGCCTCAGCTACATAGTGAGGCACTCCACAACTTAGTGAGACTTGGTTTCAAAATAAAGAATAAAAAAAATAGGGCTGGGGGTATAGCTCGGAGGTAGAATGCCCCTGAGTTCAATCCCAAGTACCGCAAAAAAAAAAAAAAAAAAAAAGCAGAAGCTTGTTCAGAAGTACTTGACAGTGATTATCAAATCATTAAATTCACCAGATCTAATGTGAAATTAATTTAATTTACATATATATATACATATATATATATGGGCATTGCAATTCTATGAATTCAGAAAAAGGTGACAAAAAGAAGCTAATTCTGAAATCACCAGCACCCTCTCCTGATCCAGGGACTCCTATTGTTAACACTGGTGTGCATTTTGCTAAGCTTTTTTCTTTGCAATACACCTTAAAGGGGAATAATTAGGGGCTAACAGTACCACCCTACCTTTTACCTTTTGGGTTCTTGCCTGTGGTTAAAAGGCTGTAGACCATGATGGATAAGAGTTCCCAATAAGCCATTAGTCATTATCAGATGGATAAAATCTGTACATATTTTCATTCATTGTTTCATTTATTTGACAAGCATGGAACCCTTCAATGTGCAAGGGCTGAGCTAGCTGCTCAAAGAAGACAGCCCACTTCTAGTAAGGGATAATCCATTAAAGTGAGAGATAATCATTCTCATGAGGATAATCCAGTAAATTCTAGCATCTGGAGTGTACGTTCCAGTATATATTAAAGTTCTTCCTGAGAAATCAATAGAAAAGGATTACTGTGGTTGAAAACTTGCCAGAATTGAACATTTAAAAATAGAAAAAACATGTGAGTCTACGCTCCTAGCAAGATGGTCTCTAACTTTTATTCTTTCTCTTTCTGTGATGAATTTTCCTTCCCTCCTTCGAGGACTAACTTCTCAGTTCCATCCAATCTCTCTTTGGAAAGGCCATAGGGATTCATCCTATTTAACGAAATGACTCTATCATGTCATTATTTCATTCAGAGGATTATAATCTAAATGCATTTATTTGTTTGACTATGTATTACTTATCTACATCACTAGAATACAAACTATCAAGGGCAGCAGCCTTATTTTAATTTTTCACCACTTACATGCCTAGCACTAAGAACTAAACATATAATATTCACTTAACTCACTTATACACAAGCTATTGATTTAACTAGTCATACTCTCAATGTCTGTACTAACACATAAGGCGGTAATTATATCCACTAGGATGAATGAATCTAAAAAAAAAACACAAAACAACAACAATAAAAAACAAAAACAAGAGTAAAATAGAACAAACAAACAAACAAAAGCAATGAAATCCAAAGCTGAGTAGCATAAATAGAGCCAAATTCTTATCATGTTAAGACAAGTTCAGAGGGAAAGCAGTACCACAGTGCCGTTGGCCGATCAGTGAGATAATTAAGATTCAGGTTCATTCTGTCCTTTGGCGTTATCATATCCATGGGTTGCTCTCTCACAGGCCAGCTAATCTTGTGTTCAAGATGCTGAAACAATGCAGGATTGTCATAGCCATTCATGAAAACACACAGAGGGAGAAATGAAACGGGCTCTTATCCAGTGTGTCCTATAATCTATGAACAGACTTTTCTGGATGACACTCAGCAAATATCCCCTCACAGCTCAGCAAAGTTCCATTGTTCACTCACACATCAGCCAGTCTCAAAGAAAACAGGACCATGACAACTGGATCACATCAAAGGTGTTAAACTCTCTTGACTGTGGCCCACAACAGAATTTTTTTTCTACTGAAACTTAGTACACAAGTATCCACAATTGTTAAAAAAAATACCTTTCTGAAACATTTTCTGACCCCTCTTCTAATCTATATGTAACAGTGTTATTTCCTATTCTATGCCACTTAAAAAATAATGTGACCCATTAATTTGATTTTATGATCTACTAACTGTTGTTAGTAGCCACAGTTGGAATAATGCTGTCATACACCAATCAGAACCTAGTTCAAAAGCTCTGGCTGGGTGTAGTGGTGCATGTCTGTAATCCCAGTATTTGAAAGCCTGAGACATGAAGATCTCAGGTTCAAGGACAGGCTCAGTGATTTAGAGAGACTCTCCGCAACTTAGCAAGACTGTGCTTTAAAATAAAAATAAATAAGTAAAAAGGATTTGGGGTGTAGCTCAGAGGTAGAGTGGCAACAGCAATCAATAACTTTGTATTTACTTATCTTTAATATATAGCGATCATTGGAATTTTCATATTACAGTATTGCAAGTATTGTATAAATATTTAATATTAATTACAAAGGACATTAAACACATGCAGCTATCAAATACAAAATATTAAGAGTTGAACCAGATCTTAATGCCATATACAAAGAAAAGTATATAAAAATTTGTTTCATTCATTTTGTTATTTGTTCAATCGTTTAGAAAAGGTTACTTGAAACAATGAAAAGTAATAACTTACATACTGGGTCATTTAAAATCTCAATTAATAAATTGTACTGATTTAATTTCTTTGAAAATTATCATAAACCATGCTGACTTTCCCAGGTCTTCTTGGAAATATCTTCAATTGGTTCTCCTGTTAATAATGAGCAGATCTATATCAGTCTTCCCTGCTGAAGGTATTCTCGCCAGAGTACTACAAAGAACGGTCACCATCCCAAAGGCTCTGAAATATATACACTCAAGTCTTATCGGCTGTTCTGTGAGCTAAGACATTGCATCCTTACATCCACTCAATCTTCTTTTGAGTTTTACTTCTTGAATATGTACCTATACTTTCCCCATTACTTAAAAATCTACAGTTGGCATTTTAATTTAATTATAATAATGTCTCATCTATTTGCCATGGCATAGAATCAAAGTGTACTATAAAATTGGATTTTCTAGATAACTGAATGTGATCACTCCCATACATTAATTAATTTGGTCCCACAATTAATTTAATTTTAATCATTTCTATGAAGCATATTCTGTATTCTAAAACTACCTGTCTTAATAAAATACACTGAAGGGCTACCAAAACTTTTGTTGTTGATCCAAAATGATGATTAGAGACAGGATTCATTTCTCCATACTTTAACACAGAGAGTATATTACATGTATTCTACCTAAACATGGTAAAACGTAAGAAGAATATGAAAGCAAGACTCTGAACACAGAAAGGGAATGAAGGAAAAAAACAAAGAAGCTACAAAGGGAAATTTGGAAGATCCACGCTATACCAAGGAGCGCTAGGACTTCTACATTTCTGACACTTGGATTATTTCTAGTTTAAGGCAAGGCATATACATGTGCTGTTTACTTGGAGACACATGTCTTTATGTAATGAGGTTTTCGACATATGTTTGTACCTGACACTATAAAATATATAAGAAATGACTTATCTAAATGGTAATACCTTAGAGCCTGTGACAGATTTGGAATTCAAGTTAGTGTCCTGTATCCAAACTTACTTTCTGTGACCTCATGTGTTCTCTTTGAATCAGGACTAAGAATAGTCCTGATACTACCCAGAATACCCGCCCTGCCCACATGGTAACTGGGGCAGGGAAAAGCCAAGCTCACCTTGGGAAGAATGTGTGCTGCACCGGGCATGTCAGGGTCACTTGAGGTTATTTTTGCTCTTCTTCTGGTCTCTCCTCCCTGGCCAGGCCCCAAGCACTCTGGGCTCCACCAACTTTCGGCAGAGCAGTCCATTGGCCTGAATTCCTAAAGCCACAGCTGTGCTGTTGCACCTGCTATGATCAACCTGGGGCTTCCCAAAGCATCCTTTTCCCCTCCCTTTACGTCCTCCACATGAGGGTACACAAGGCACCCCTACATCCCCTTCAGTGCTTTAATAGAAGTAAGTTTGACTAATTATGTAATGATCTCTATAAGCACTCAAGAAAGCAATGGGCCAGACATCAGAGATGGGTGGCCTGATTTTTCCAAAAAGGGCATCAAGAAATGTATTCTAGCAATTCTGGCCCTAGAGAGACAAGGGGACATGGCATTTGTTGTCACCACAGCCACAGGAATTTGAGTTTTGCATTTTCCTCTTATCAGAAGAGATACTAGTTAAAATAAATAAATAAATTCAGATAGATATCAAAGCAATTTGTATTCAAGAAAACATTAAATAATATAATAATATGAACAGAAGTAGATTAAATATGAGAGTCATAAAATCAAGATGCCAAAACTCATCACACAACTAGAAGGAGAATGCAGTGTCCTTGAGATGTTTTCAGGGTAGGAATTGTGATATCCAAATTGAAAGAAGGGAAAAAAATCTTTCTGTATTATAATTAGAAACAATGCTCTGAGATCAGAAAACTTGAATTAGTATTATTTTCTCCAAAGTCAGGTGATATAGCAAGCAAGCATTGTTATACTATTTTTTTTACAAAAGCTCTATTTTGAATCTCTTGAGTTTTTGTTGTTGTTCTTTGGTGCTAGGGATTGAACCCAAAAGAATTTTACCTCCAAGATACATCCCAAGTCTTTTAAAAAAATATTTATTTAGCCAGGTGTGGTAGTGCACGCTTGTAATCCCAGTACTTGGGAGGCTGAGATTTGGATCTGTATTGCGGCCAGCCTCAGCAACTTAGTGAGACCATTTCAAAATATCAAAATAAGGAATTAAAAATAGGCCTGGGGGTGTGGCTTGGAGGTAGAATACCACTGAGTTCAGTCCCTAGTACTGCAAAATATGTGTGTGTATTTATTTATTTATTTATTTATTTATTTATTTATTTATTGTGATATTGAGGATTGTACCCCAAGGGCCTTCTACCTCCGAGCTATCCCCTCAGCCCAATTTTTTATGTTTTATTTTGAAACAGAGTCTCGCTAGGTTGATGAGAGTCTCACTACTTGCTGAGGCTGTCTTGGAACCTGGGATCCTCCTATCATATTCTCCCAAGTACTGAGATTATAGGCAGGTGCCACTACACCTGGCTTTATTTTTTATTTGAAAATAGGGTCTCACTAAGTTGCTGAGAGCCTTGTTAAGTTTCTGAGGCTGGCCTTTAAACTTGCAATCTTTCTGTCTCGACCTCCCAAGTACTGGGATTAGAGGCACATGTCACCACACTAGGCTCTGGAGTTTTTTATTTGTTTGTTTTTTACCATTGTCTATGCCCACTCCAGGTGAGGGCTCATACTGTGACTTTCTTCAGAGGACTTCCCTTGGGCCAGCCAAACCTTTGGTTGCTCAGTCAGCTCTTGGAGACCCTGAGCTAATGGCTGCTTCAGAAACCAGGGAGAGAATCTCGGAGCCCACTCCCTGCCTGGAGACATCACAAACTGCTAAGAAAGCCTCACCAAGAGCCTCATCTGCTTCTCTCCAGGTTCTTCTGCTCACTGGGGAGTTCTGCATGTACTGAAGAGAAGGTCACCCCTGCTCTCTGATGTGCACTGCCTGCCAGCTGCTTGAGGAAGGTGCCTTCCCCAGATGTGGCTGCAGATGATCTCACTGGAAACACTGCCCCCATGCCAAAGATGTCTCCCAAGGCATCCCAAACCCAAACAAGAAAGATGTCTAGGGACATTGGGTCTTCTAAAGCTCTCTTTGCACCACCTGAGTCTGGATGAGCTTCATTCATACATGAACAGATGTGTTTTTCTCCAAAGAGGTTGCACTTTGCTATCTACGACGTGGAGCTGGGCTGCTGGTACCCTGTGTCACAGAGAGCCTCTTGTCCAATAACCCTCTTTATTGTAGTACTTTTAGTTGTCAAGTCTAGTTGCTGATTTGAGGCAGGTAAAAGAGCCATCATCCTGACTTCTCTATCTCCCATCTCTGTTCCTGGCCTGTTAAGTTTTAAAAGTAGTTTCCTAGAGAGCTGCTGGAGTCATGGCCAACTTAAGTTCTTATTGCTGATGTGTAGAATCATCTACTAGATGTAGATCAATTATATCCCCAAGCCTAGTACCTCATAGTCTCTCTAAAGCATTCTCATCACCAAGCCAATAACTTAATAAAAAATGATTCAACCAAAACAAGTGATTTTCAGGGGACAAAATGAGCATTGTTAAAACAAGCTTAACACACTTTTAAAAATGCATTCTTCATAAGGCTTTTATAAAACTTCCCTTTCATAATAGCTTTTAAGGAGAAATAAAAAAGTGGCAAGAACAAGATTAAATCAAAATGCCCCAAATAATATGGCCAAAGTCACTCTAGAGAAGTGGTTTATAAGCTTTTGAGGGGCCATCACCCGTAGAAAAGCAGGTGTGTGTGCAACATTAAAGTTTGGTTTAAAAAATAGCTTAAGGAATTAACAGATCTCTATGAAACTCCTTTTTGGACTCCATGTTAAGTTTCCCTTTTACAGTTTTCTAGAAACAGTTTATGAAATGCCCAATCTTGCTGAAATCAAGGGACATTTGCCCAAACTATATGACCCCCCTCTTTTTTCCTTATTTTATTTGTATAATTGTCTCTCTTTTTTTGTTGTCTCCTCCTCCTCCTCCTCCTCCTCCTCCTCCTCCTCCTTCTCTCTCTCTTTCTTCTTCCCCTGCTCTCTCCCTTCTTTTGGTCTTCTGTCAGTTCCAAATATTAAAATACCCACATTCTCCTATACATAAGAAGAGTTTTACAGTAAGAAAACAGAGATTCAAAATAAATAAATACATTAATTAAATAAATAATCTAAATAAATAAACAATAAATAATAGATAAAGGAGCCACAGGGAGCTTTGCATTTCTCCTCTCCCATCTGATGTGGAGATGCTGTAATCAGTGATATTCCCAACCCCAATTCAGATCAGATCCTCTTCCCTCTATGCCTTGCCCTGGAGTCCACACCTCCCTGGGAGGATCTGTGCACTGCTTTGAATATAAAGGCATTTGACTTTGGCCTTTAGACATTGCTGGCTATGTGCACACCGTCCAGGAGGAGCGTGTCCTGTCTCTGTGTTCTAAGCTTCACTGTATTCCTGTGTTACTTACAGTAACAGCTGCTGCAACAACAACAAACCCCAAACCCATCACTTCAGTGGCTTAGCCCATTAAAAGTTCATTACTGCTGGGCATGGTGGCACATGCCTGTAATCCCAGTACTTGGAGGCTGAGACAGGAGGATTGCAGGTTCCAGACCAATCTCAGAGACTTAGCAAGACCATCATCAACTTAGGGAGATCCCATTTAAAATAAAAAATAAAAAGGGCTAGGGGTGTAGCTCGGAGGTAGGCTGCCTCTCAGATCAATCCCTGCAACTACTAGTATTACTACAAAGAAGGAGAAGGAAGAAGAGGAGGAGGAGGAAAAGAAGGAGGAGAAGGAAGAGGAGGAGGAGGAGGAGGAGGAAGAGGAGGAAGAGGAGAAGTAGGAAGAGAAGGAAGAAGAAATTGCTGTTCATCTCTAATCCAGGACAGATGTTCTTAACAGTCCAGATCAAATGCTCCTGTCCTCTAGGAGTGAGTTTGCACTGGTCTTCATGGTATTTGGAAGCCAGAAAGGCATAGAAAGTGAAAGGGAAGACAGGACACATCTGTGGCTTAACTCCTAGATCCACATGTGACACACCTGTGCCCCTGCAGAGAGCCAGTCCTGAGGTCATCCTTGAAAGCGAAGAGGCAGATGGGTCTCTAGAAAACAAGGTCTCTGGCTTGGCGGCTGTCTTTAGCAACACACCCACACCATGCAATAGCATCCTGGGTTTTGGCGGACTGCCAGCCATCTTTGCTGTTGCCCAGTTTTGATCAGCAGAGTTTTTCATCTTGCCCTGCTCGGGAGTCACCGGCATGCACTGAATTGGTATCAGTTATCTATTGATGTAAAATAAAATCCCAAAATGTAATGACATAAACAATCAACACTATATCTCATGTTTCTTCTCTTTCTTTCTCTCTTTCTCTTTTTTTTTTGGCGGTACTGGGGGATTGAACTCAGGGGCATTCTACCTCTGAGCTATACCCCCAGCCCTATTTTTTATTCTTTATTTTGAAACCGAGTCTCACTAAGTTGCGGAGTGCCTCAGTAGGTAGCTGAGGCTGGCCGCGAACCCGGATCCTCTGGTCTCAGCCTCCCGAATGCTGGGATTACAAGCGTGCACCACCATGCCCGGCCTCTCTCTTTCTCTTAGTGATGCATTGTATTTATGCATCATAAAGAGATCCAGAATGATAGAAACATGCATGCATACAGCACTTAGTGTGCCTCTCTCTGGGCGCCACACCACTCCCTTCTCCTCTCCATACATATTAAAATTGGTATTGATAACATCATATATGAACATAGGATTATTTGAACCTCATCAAACCTCACCTCCCACCTCCCTCTCCAAATCCTCTCCCTTTATTCTTCTAGTAGCTCCCCTTAAGTATCTCATGATTTCTTTGGAATATGGTATTGTGATGCCTATGGCTTGACATCTTTCACGGGTATCAGCAGGAGCTGCTGGGAGGATCAGCTTCCAAGATCTGTCTCTGGGCTATTTGCAGGCCTTCCTTCTTCACTGGCAATTGACTGGTGGCCGATATTGGCTCCTGGCTATGTGGCCTCTCTAATAGGGCAGTTCACAGGTTGGCAAAGAGCTTCCTTTCATGACAAGCCAGCAAGAAAATGAGAAAGGAAACTCAAGACAGAAGTGATGGTCTTCTTGTAGTCTAAGCTTGGTAATTTCATTGTTGGTGGATTTTGTTCATTTGGAACAAGTTGAACTTCCAGCTTATGCTCTGAAGAAGAGAAAGTGTGAGTAGCAGCAGCTGAAGAGCATGAGGGGCCACCCTCAAAGCTGACTGTCTACCATGGGTGTTAGCAGAGGAGCCACAGTACAGCCGGGCTCTCTATCTGCAGACTTCTGCATTTAATAATATACAAACGAGCCAGGCATGGTTGCACACACCTGCAGTCCCAGCACTCCAGAGGCTGAGGCAAAAGAATAGCTTGAGCCTAGGAGTTCCAGGTCAGCCTGCGAAACAGAGAGTGACCCTGTCTAAAAAACAAAAACCTACACAAACAAATATTGCTATGCTTGCTTTGGTAATGGGACTATAAGGAGGTAGTAATAAATCTACATTTTGTTCTCGTACAGAGCAGGGAGAAAGAAAATACCTGGAAGGAAGTACTGAGTGATAGGAGCCCATGCCGAGGCTGGTTTCTTTATTGCTTTCCAGAGTGCCACAGTTTCACAGATTTCAGAATTTAATTAAGTAATCAGTTTTGCCTTACTTTGTTTTGTTGTTGTCCTTTTACTTAGCTAAACATCAGCAATGGAAATTTCAAGATCCCATAAATGGTCTCAGACCTGAGTAAGCATCAAATATTTGTATTCAACATCAATAGTCCCCATGGATCGCTGTTTCTATCAGCAATTGATACACATCAGTGACGTCTACAAATGTCGTCAACCACATACATGGATACTAACAATTGACATACATGAATCTTTTGAAACACCTTAATTACTTCTAAATACTCTAATTCTTAAATTTAAAAAAATGTTTTATTATGGTAAAACAGACATGCATATAACATGTCATATTAATCATTTTTCAGCATTATAGCTCTGTGATGTTAAATACATTGCCTTGTTGTGCAAGCACCACCACCATCCACCTCCAGGGCTTTATCAACTTCTCTGGCTGAAACTCTGTACCCTTATTTATTGTGTGTGTGTGTGTGTGTGTGTGTGTGTGTGTGTATGTGTGTGTGTGTGTGGTACTGCAGATTGAACCCAGGGGCTTTCTACCTTTGAATTACACCCCT
>PVLC010020226.1:0-29605 GCA_004027655.1 Graphiurus murinus | reverse complement strand
AATATGTTCTGGGAGAAATGTGGCCTTCTGTCTTTTCAACTGGTTTTAAGATTTATACTTTAATTCAAAGAATTACTGTTCGCAAGAGTGAGAAGTTATTTTTAGCCTTCCCAAAAGGACTTAATTAAGTGGGTGAAAGGTATTTCTCAGTCCAATTTCTCACCGTTGGAGGGTGTGAATATATGTACTTGGAGAACGGAGTCCAGAAACGTGTTTTTGCATTGAATAGGCACATGTGTGGCTGTGGCCAGACTTGTAGGTGATGTCTCTTTCCTTTTCCCCCCTCGCTGGAGTAATCCAGATGGTGATAGAAAGCGGAGGCCAAGAGTACTGAGGTCTCCACTCAGCATAGGAGGTCCCCACCCAAAAGACCCCAGTCTTTGTGTTTGGTTAAGAAAAGCTTCTCCACACCTCAGATAATTTGAAGCCAAAGTTCCAGTAAATCATTCCGAAGAAGATCAAGCCTTTCTCCTCTCAAGTGTCAGTGCACGGCAGAATCTCCTGGAGGGCTTGTTACAACACACTGAGCTGCGCCTCGGCCCCAAAGCGTCTGTTTCAGCAGCTCTAGGGTGGGGCTGACAGTCTGCGTCCTAACGAGCCCCCAGGTGATGCCGCTGCTACTGGTCCATGGACCACACTTAGAGGTGCAGTCTTTGGAAACCCAGGCCTGATGCTTATCCATTGGCAGTGCCCTTGTTTGCTGTGGGATGGGTGTGACCGGAATGAAAGCTAAGAAAGACCAGCCCACCGCAGACAAGACAAAACAAACCTCCCAGAGTCTCGCGGGCAGAGTTTTCTGTGTCACACCTTTTATTAACTCTAGTGCAAGGCATGATCACAGCCCAGCGGCGGTCATGGTTTCCATTACTGCTGCAGTTTCACCCAGTGGAAGGCTGGGGTAAACAGCTCCTGGAGGAACACCCGCTGCTGTTTGTGTGTAGTGGTGGTAGCAATAGCAACAGCCATAGAACCCACACTGGCCCTTTTGTTTATGTAGACTGGAGACGAACCTGCCCAGTCTACTGCTCTGCTCTCATGGTGGAAGGGGTGGGGGTGGGGGAGTCGTGGTTCAGGGCTGCTGTGGCTCACGCTGTCTTTCTTGTTTTGTGTCTGTTGTCTAGGGTGCGAGTGCTTACATTCTCAATTATTTAATGTACATCCTGTGGGCATTGCTGTTTTCATTTTTGGCTGTCTCCCTGGTACGCGTCTTTGCACCATACGCCTGTGGCTCTGGCATCCCGGAGGTAAGTTGTGGCTGGATATCTTTGGTACCAATAAGAAGAAGAACAAATACTTTGCTAGCGCTGTTGTGCCAAGCATGGTTCCAAGCATTCGGCATCTGTTAACTCATTTATTCCTCACAATAAGCCTATGTGGTGGGTACTATTTAGTCTTTGTTTAATAGTTGAAGAAACTAAAGCACAGGCAGGTTAAATAGCTTGCTGGTAAGCTGGGACTTGAATCCAACATCCTGAATTCAGGATTAGTACTGTAATTCAAGATTAGTACTTTATATTCAGGATTTTGGTACCATTGCTTCTCACATGATTAAGTGCCCATCTTTATAAACTAGGCTTAATTCTTTTTTTTTTTTTGAATTAGAGATTGAACCCAGGGAGCATTCTACCTCTGAGCTACATCCCCAGCCCTTTTTGTTTTGAAACAGGGTCTCACTAAAATTGCTAAGGGTCTTGCTAAGTTGCTGAGGCTGACCTCAAACCAGAAAGCTCTTGTTTCAGCCTCCCAAGTACTAGAATTATAGGTGCGCGCCACCACACCCAGCAGGCTCAACTCTTAAAGCCTGTGGAATCTGAGTTCATTAACCATCCACATGAATGTGGCACTGTAATAATTCATAAGTACATCTATGATGTGACGTGAAAAACACAATAGTGGAGAATTGTTGCTGAGAAAGTTTACCGAAGATCAAACTACTTTGCCACATTTTGCTCTTCTAGTGATAAGCTAATAATCCATTTTTAAGCTGGACATCGTGGTGCACACCTGTAATCCCAGTACTTGGGAGTCTGAGATCGGAGGATCGTAGGGTTGAGGCCAGCCCCAGTAATTTAGTGAGATCCTCTTTAAAATAAAAAAAAATTTAAAAGAAGCCTGGGGGTGTATCTTAGAGATAGAATGCCTCTGGGTTCAACCTCTAGTACTGAACAAAAAAAGTAATTCCACTTTCAGTATATGCATGTGGAATGTGCCCCTGTGAATTTAGCATTCTTCTGCGTAGTTTTCAGCACTTGCATGTAACCAGTGGATAAGGGAAGTGACTTCATCGATTAAGGGGAGTGCTGAGACTGAACTTGAAACCCAAGAGGATTGACTGGGCAAAATAACGACCATTGAGTGAGTTCCCCAAAAAGCCCAGGCAACAGAAAGTTTAGCCAGAAATACCGTTAGGAGTTCTTGTATTTTCACTCTAATCAACGCAGATGAGTTCTCCTTTGAGTTGGTGCTTCAGTGACGCCCTCAGGCGGTAGAGATAAGTTCTGGGCTGATCTTGGCAATGGATCCCCGCCCCTCTGGGTGCCTTCCAACAGTGAGGCTGGTCCAGGCAGTTCACAGAGAGGGACGGAGTCATTAAATGATCGCCGGAGGAAATGTGCAACATGGTCTTGTTTCAGGAAAGATAGAAAAGTGTTCATGTATCAGGCTGAATCTTTTTTTATTGGTGCCTTGTAATCCTACATGTTGATGCAGTTCAGGGTGGTAGAGGCGCACATGCACACAGCACTCACTTAACCTTCCCCCGGTTCCCACCCCGCTCCCTCTCCCTCCCCACCTTGCCCTGCTCAGCGAAATGATGAGCTCTGATAAGTGTGTGTATGCACATCATGTCCACTGAGGTGTTTCCCTCTTTGAGTCTTCCTCCCCCTCCCATCTCCCTCAGTTAGGTCCCCTCCTTCACTCCACTAAGAGTCCTCTGCCTTTGTCTGGAGTCCCTCCTGTGTCCCATTTTCTCCCTAGCTTCCGCATATTAGAGAGAACATCTGACCATTCACTTTTTGTGACTGGCTAATCTCACCGAGCATAATATTCTCCAGTGCCATCCATCTCCCTGCAAATGACATCATTTTTTTTTTTTTTTGCTACTGAGGATTGAGCCTAGGGGCATTCTACCTCCGAGCTACACCCCTAGTCCTTTTTCTTATTCTTTATTTTGAAACAGGGTCTCACTAAGTTGCGGAGGGCCTCACTAAGTGACTGAGGCTGGCCATGAACCTAGATCCTTTGATCTCAGCCTCTCAAATACTGAGATGACAGGTGTGCACCACCAGGTCCGACCTGTTGATATTCAATATTCTTTTAACCATATAGAACCATATAGTAGGTTAATTTGTCTACTTACCAAAGTGTTCACAGCAATCTTTTGAAATATCAGGAACCAATGGAGGCTTTATAATTAAGTGTGGTCACTATAACTCACCAGTAGCAAAGTTGTCACTATAATTGTAGTAGAGCTAAAAATTCTTTAAGGCTGCAATAATCTACCAATGAGCCATACCCCCAGCCCGGGGTGTGTGTGTGTGTGTGTGTGTGTGTGTGTGTGTGTGTGTGTGTAGTGCTGAGGACTTAACCCAGGGCATTCTACCTCCAAGCTGTAGCCCTAGTCCTATTTTATTTTTTGTTTTGAAACATAGACTTGCTAGGTTGCTGAGAATCTCACTATGTTGCAGAGGCTGGCCTTGAACCTGCGATTTTCCTGTCTCAGCCTCGCAGGTAAATGGATTATAGGCATTCGCCACCATACCGGGCCCAAGGCACATTTTTAAAAGTGCTCATCCTCCCTCTCAGAACTTACTCAGAGTTAATGTTTCTATTCCTTATAAAGCATGCATACTCGCACAGATATTTACCAACCCAAAGGGGTTCTGGTTTTAAGAGTAACACTCCCCAGTCACAAATTCACAGCAGTGCATCTCACTAAAACCCTGCTTGCTTCAGTCCCTGTGAATTCAAGTGAAAACAAATGATTCAATTTTGGCATCTACTGGGAATGAATTTGCCTTCTTTAGTTCCTAATTTGATCAGGATAATTTCTAAATCATTTTAGAGAATTACAAAATACCTATTACATTGTTCAATTCACACATGTCATGGCTGGCAAAGGCGCAGGTAATTTAGATGCTTGTAATTTTCTAAATGGTATTATGCTTTTAAACTGTACCCTGGGGTCCAAATCCATATTAACTAACTGACAAAAAATTATGGCTAATTTTATTCACGGCAACACAAAAGAGCAGGATTGTGGCAGGTATAATAAAACATTCCTTAAATAAAGGGATCTCAGATCCCCAGAGCACGGGCTCAATTAGGCCAACTACCAATAGTTAGAGACTAGTTTAACCACCGCTAGTTCCTCTGCTGTTAGTTAAAGGCTGGTGTAAGAAATACTGCCTGGAGCCAGGCGTGGTAGCGCACACGTTTATAATCCCAGCATTCAGGAGGCTGAGACCGAAGGATCCGGGTTCACGGCCAGCCTCAGCTACCTAGTGAGGCACTCCGCAACTTAGTGAGACCTGGTTTCAAAATAAAAAATAGGGCTGGGGGTGTAGCTCAGAGATAGAATGCCTCTGAGTTCAATCCCCAGTACCACACACACAAAAAAAATACTGCCTGACTATAGCTAGAAGACCTCTCATATGATCTATAGAAAGGAGCACTTGGAGTTTTTTGAGAACACACACATGCACAAATACATACACACAGACACACACACACATGTGCTCATGCACTTTCCAGCTCTCTCCCTCTCTTTTCCCTCACACTTTCCTTGAATTAAGAAATAGACCTCTATTAATAATTCCTGAGATGAAATGGTCCTGTGCACAGCCCTTTAAAATTGGCACAATTCATAATAGCCAAATTACTGTACCAACCTAGGTGTCTGTCAACAGGGTTAATGAGAAATATGTGCATGGATGTCTTTACCTATACTAGTTTGTACCCAACAAAAATGTGTAATTAACCCTGTTGTACCCAAGAAATGTATAAAATTCCATGCTAAAAAATTAAAAAAAGAAATAAAAAAAAAAAAAAAAAAAGAAAATGTGTTTTGTGCACACAGTGGAATTTCACTCAGCCATAAAGAACAAAATTATGTCATTTGGAGAAAAATGGATGGAACTAGAGAATATTTTGCTAAGTGAGACCAGCCAGGCTCAGAAAGTCAAAGGTTGTATGTTGTATGTCTTCTCTCATATGTGGAAGGTAGAAAAGAGGAAACAAAAGAGCCTTCAGATAAATGTGGAGAGAGACCAGTGGAAGAGTGGAAGAGGACTGGGGGAAGGAGATGGGGAGAGGGAAAGGGAGGCATGAGGAAGGAAGGGGTTCAAATAATGTTATGTCTGTATCTAAAGGTGTCACCACCAATCTCACTAACAGGTCCAGGGAAGGAGGAGGAGGTAACTGTGGGATGCAGAGGGAAATATATCAAGTGCCATGTGTACCACTTTGAACCTCACCATGATGTATAATAACAATGCACCAATAAAAGTATAAAAAAATGAGTATTACTTCCCTTAATAGCCCTTCCGGAATCACCAAGGTTGACCCCATGTGCAGTACAAAGAGTTAGTAAAAGAACAGGGAGAGCCGTGCTAGGATTTCCAGGAGCTGAGCGTTTTAGAATCACCTGGGAAGGTCGCAAAACTCCATGCATGTTGCATGCACCTCAGACCAAGCAAGTCACATCTGCAGGGAGAACCACTTCTCACTGTTTTCTAATTTGCCAGGTGATTCTGACGAGCCCCAACATCGAGAAGGATTGTAATAACTATTCCAGAAATTGCTTACTTGGCAGAACAGTGCCCCCCAAGGAGGCATGCTGAAGTTACGTAAATGACACTGATGTATTGCACACTGGGAAAACAGAAATTGATCGGGAATTTCATTGACTGACTCACTGTGTCTAATCTGTAATTAGAGTCTTGTCAATTGCTAGCGCAGCGGCAAACATTCACTCCATTTTAGCCAACTGGGGGAGAGATTGGAGGTAGAAAAGTTATTTAGCCATTGGTGATGTGCTTCTATATATCCAAAAGAATGCCATTTGGGGGTGCGGACTTCAGTATGCGAAGTTCATTGTGCAGCTTGGCATCCAGCTGAATTCTAAATGCATTAGGCAGAGACTCGAGTGTGCCAGTAGGAAGAAAGCCATTTTTTGGCATTTGCAAGATGGAGCAAGTCTGAAAATGGAGCAGGACAATTCTCCCTGTAGCCATAGTCCTTTCAAGTGGATCTGATGCAAGAGGAGGGGTCATGATGGATTTGAACATCTTTACCTCCCCTAAAAGTGTGTTATTAGAATTCGGAACATCTCCTTCATTGTCTTCTTTTAAAAAATATACTTATATTGGTGCATTGTAATTATATATTATAGTGAGATCCAAAGTGACATGTTGATACACACACACATCACTTGGTGTATTTCCCTCGGAATCCTACCCCCTCCTCTCCTCTTCCTCCTTGCGCATGTTAGTGAGGTTGGCAGTGATACCTTCATATATGGACATAGCATTTTTTGAATTGTTCCCTTTCCCCTCCTCACCTCCCTTCCCCAGACCCCTTCCACTATTCTTCTGGTCTCTTGACCTTTCCTATTTCCTCTCTAGCTTCCACATATGAGAGAAAACATATGACCCTTGACTTTCTGAGACTGACTGATCTCACTTAGCCTGATATTTTCCAGTTTCATCCATTTTCCTGCAAATGCCTTATTTTTTCTTCATCAATTAGTAAAATTCTATTGAGTGTATATGCCACATTTTCTTTAATCCATTCATCTGTTGATGGTCAACTAGGTTGGTTTCATAATTTGGCTATTATGAATCATGGTGCTGTAAACGTGGGAATGCATGTATTGCTATAGTATTCTGACTTTAATTCTTTTGGAAAGATACTGAGGAGTGGTAGAGGTGGGTTGTATTAAGAATATTTCCAAACATAAAACAGTTGAAAGATTTGGACAGCAGATGGCACACTGTCCTAGTAGTGTGATAAAATTCTCACTCCTTTATCCAGTGTATCCATGCTGTATATGCTACCAGCCCATTAGTCACTTAGTAGCTATTTTGGCTATCAGATTGACTGTTAGGATTTTGCAATGTTTGTGTTCAAGTAACCTTTACTTTAAGTCATAGCCCCAAAGCACAAGAATAGTGATGCTGGCAATTTGCATATGCCCTAAAGAGGTGAATGTTCTTGACTTATAGAAAGAAAAAATGTTATAGGCTGAGATTGCTATGATCTATGGTAAGAACGAACCTTCTCTCCATGAAATTGAGAAGAAGGAAAAAAAACATTTAATGCTAATTTTGCTGTCACATCTCAAACTGCAAAAGTCATGGCCATGGTGTATGATAAGTGCTTATTTAAAATGGAAAAAACATTATATGTGTGAGTGGAAGACGTGGACAGAAAATGTGCTCTGCTGATCATTACAGTTGCTCTATTTTATTGTTAGTTATTGTTTATTTCTTACTGTGCTAATTTATAAGTTAAATTTTATCATAGGTATGTATGCATAAGAAAAAAAACCATGTACTAGGGTTTGGTACCATCTGAGGTTTTAGGTATCCCCATGGAGGGGACTACCATAATACAAACTTTTGTTGATATGATATAAAGTTACAGACATGTCAAACACTAAACTAGATTTAGTGCAATTTAGTGACTATAGCTCAGAGGCTTTACAGCTCTTTTTCCCTAGCTGTGGTCTGAAGCTGTTCCATGCCCTTTGCTCTCTGTGCTCTGTTGCAGATAAAGACCATTCTGAGTGGCTTCATCATCAGGGGCTACTTGGGGAAATGGACTCTGCTGATCAAGACAGTCACCCTGGTGTTGGTTGTGTCCTCTGGACTGAGCCTCGGGAAGGAAGGGCCCCTGGTGCATGTGGCCTGTTGCTGTGGCAACTTCTTTAGCAGCCTTTTCTCCAAGTACAGCAAGAATGAGGGCAAGAGGCGCGAGGTGAGCCAGCTCAGCGCTTGCCTGCAGGGGAGGCTTCGGAGCTTCTGGCGCGCCTGCATGTGTGCCTTTTCAGTAAGGTCTTGGAGCCTACTTAGGACTCTTTGCCTTGCAGGTCCTTTCAGCGGCGGCTGCTGCTGGAGTGTCCGTGGCCTTCGGTGCCCCCATTGGCGGTGTGCTGTTCAGTCTAGAGGAGGTAAGAGGCGGGTGCCAGGGTATTTGTGGCTTTGAGTGGCAAGGGGTATTTGGATGGTTGACAGCAGTGAGCTTCCATCTACCCTTTGAGGGTTAGATTTATAGAAGGGTTGAATAAGGTTCCTATCATTCATCAAGGAGCCAATATAAGTTTTTGGGAAAATTTACCATCTCCTGCCAGGTGCGGTGGCACATGCCTGTAATCCCAGTCCTTGGGAGGCTGAGACAGGAGGATCACAGGTTGGAGGTCAGCCTCAGCCACTTAGCAAGACCCCGTTTCAAAATAAATAAAACAAGAATGGCTAGGAGTGTAGCTGGGAGGGAGGTAGAATGCCCCTGGGTTCAATCCCCAGTACCAAAAAAAAGAAAAAGAATTTTGTATGATTCTTACCTATCACGTAGAATCATTCTTCTTTTGAGAATAAGTAGTTTTTTATTATGACTTGCTTTTTCTTTTCCAACCATTTAAAAATGTAAAAAGTAAAAAACACACACTCTAAAGTCGTGTGCTATTATACAAGTGAATTCCTGGGCCAGAATTGATTAGTGGGCCAGTTTCCCAACCTTTGATCTTTCTGTTGTCTATAGAATTAAATCCAGAGCTTTATTTGCTTTTAGAAAGGTGTTTGTGCCAAACATTTTTATTTTTCTTTCTCTCTTTTTTAGTGGGTGCTGGGGATTGCACCTAGGACTTTGAATATGCTAAGCACATGCACTACCACTGAGCTATACCTCCAGTCCTTTATTTTTCTTGAAAACATAGCTCAAGTTGGGCATGGTGGCATACACCTGTAATCCCAGTACCTGGGAGGCTGAGACAGGAGGATCACAGGTTTGAAGACAGCCTCAGCAACTTAGTGAGAGACCCTCAGCAACTTAGTCAGAGACTCTGTTTCCAAATGAAAATAAAAAAAGGCTGGGAATCTAGCTTGGAGGTATAATGCTCTGGGTGTAATCTCTCATACCAAAACAAACAAACAGAAAATAAAAACAAAAAGCAACAAAAAAACCCAAACCAACACAACAACAACATCAAATACCATCACCAACAACAAAAACCTAGCTCAAACCCAGCTTGATTAGGATTCATTCAAATTTTGACATAGTTCTCTTCCTTTAAAGATCTTTGTTGGTTGGTCGGTGCGTTTTGTTTTGGTCATAATGAAACTTGGAGTGCCTAAGTGAGCGCCGTCTGCCTTCGGTTGTCTTTTCCACACTGAGTGTCCTCGGGTGGCAGGGGAGGGGTCTAAGCCCTTCTTTCTCTGGCCACTCTCTGATTTTCTCCGTGTTCACCACAGGTCAGTTACTATTTCCCCCTGAAGACTTTGTGGAGGTCGTTTTTTGCGGCCTTGGTGGCAGCCTTTACTCTTCGATCCATCAACCCCTTCGGAAACAGCCGCTTGGTTCTCTTTTACGTGGAATACCATACACCCTGGTACATGGCCGAGCTCTTCCCCTTCATCCTGCTTGGTGTCTTTGGAGGCTTCTGGGGAACCCTCTTCACCCGGTGTAACATCGCCTGGTGCCGGAGGCGCAAGACCACAAGGCTGGGAAAGTACCCAGTGCTGGAAGTCATCGTGGTGACCGCCATTACCGCCATCATCGCCTACCCCAACCCCTACACGCGTCAGAGTACCAGCGAGCTCATTTCCGAGCTGTTCAATGATTGTGGGGCCCTCGAGTCCTCCCAGCTCTGTGACTACATCAACGACCCCAACATGACTCGACCTGTGGATGATATCCCGGACCGGCCAGCTGGGATCGGGGTTTACACGGCCATGTGGCAGCTGGCCCTGGCTCTGATCTTCAAAATCGTCATTACCATATTCACGTTTGGCATGAAGGTAAGCAAAGGGGAAGGAAGTGGGGGGGGGTCATGTCTTTCTGGGGACAGTACCCTGTTCTTCCAAATTAAATTGTGATGGGAAGAATAGGAGAGCTGACTTTTCTCGAATGTTCTCAAGTGCTTGACATCCATTCTCTTATGAAGTAGGAATTGGATCCCATGTCATGATGAGGAAGCTGAAGCTCAGAGGCCATAGGTGGGTTGGTCAGACCCCCAGTTTCTGCTAGGCATCGAACCCACTTTATCACCTTCCCAGAGCAGGTGGTAAGCACGGGTTGACCTGCTGGCTAGCTGGCTGATGGCAGCCGGTGGAAGCAGCCCAGGTTTGACCCTGTTGGGATAAGAAAATGTCTTGAGCATCAGCTCTATCCTGGGCAGCGCGCTAAGTCCAAAGAACACAGAGCTCAGAGCAGAATGTTGCCCTTAAAGAACACCCAGCTTGAGGAGAGACACACGCAAACCTAGTCCTCAGAGACTGTGTGGTGAGCACCCTGTGCACTGCGCCAGAGGTAGTGAGCACGTCCCAGGCCTGCGTGGGGCTGGGACCATGACAGGGGCTATTTGCACATACCCTCTCTCCATGGTGACTGCCCTTGTGAGCTGCAGATGACAGCACATGCTCCCATTATTTTTACTATAATCAGAGGACTCAGCTTCTTTCATTCTTTTTAAAACACTTTGCTAAGATGGGTGTGGTGGTGCATGCCTGTCATCTTAGTACTAGGGAGGCTGAGACAGGAGGAATGCAGACTTGAGGCTAGCCCCAGCAACTTAGCGAGGTCCCTTGGCAACTTAGCGAGACCATGTTTCAAAATAAAAAAATGAAAGGGGATGGGAGTGTAGCTTGGAGGTAGAATTCCCCTAGGTTCAATCCCCAGTACTCCTCCAGAAGTAAAATAAAACATTGTGGTAATCAGTTTAGATATACTTGAAAAAATCCTTCCTAAAGATATTTGTTTTTTTGTGTGTGTATGTGGTACTAGAGATTGAACCCAGGTGTTCTACCACTGAGCTACACCCCCAGCACTTTTTTATTTTTTATTTTGAAACAGGGTCTTCCTCAATTACTGTGCACTAGTCTTAAACCTGCAATCCTCCTATCTCAGCCTCCCAAGTACTGGAATTACAGGTGTGCACCACCATGCCTGGCTAAGAGCTTTCTTTTTTGGACCTCCCATTGAGTTATTGTTGTCTTTTTATTTTTTTTAATTGAGGTTAAACTCACAGAACATAAAATGGATCATTTTAAAGTGTCCAATTCAGGCAGGTGTGGTGGCACATGCACGCTTGTAATCCCAGTCTTTGAGAGGCTGAGACAAGAGGATCACAAGTTTGTGGTCAGACTCAGCTACTTAGTGAGGCCTTCTGCAACTTAGTGAGGCCCTGTTTCAAAATAAAGAATAAAAAATAGGGCTGGGAGTGGAGCTTGGAGGTAGAATGCCCCTGGATTCCATCCTTAGTTCTGAAAAAAAAATGTCCAATTCATTGGCAATTCAGTACATTCACAATGTGGTACAAACGGCACCTCTGCCTAGTTTAGAGATGTACTTCCATCCTAAGGCTTATGGCCACCTGGGCAGGCAGAAACGTAGCTGGTGCTTGGGATTAGTGACCACATGGAATCCCCATGAACGTAGGGAGTCAGGTGTGCTCTGTTGCACACGTCTGGTCACCAGATAAACCCAAATGCATTGTCATTCAGCTAAGTAGAAAACATACTTCTACCAACATTATTAGATTTCATAGTCTGTTTCTTTGCCACTCCTATGCTGGCTGTGGAAAATAGGAAGATAGAATTTAACCTCTCTCTCTCTCTCTTTCTCTTTCTCTTTCTCTTTCTCTTTCTCTTTCTCTTTCTCTCTCTCTCTCTTTGAAGAGGGCAGGAAGCCCTTGAAAAGCTTTTTGGAAGACCCAGGGCACTGCAGCAGGGATGCAGGGATAGTCTATCTTCTTTCTTTGACCCGAGAATAGCAGCTGACAGGCCCTTTTCCATTTTCATGCTGTGGCTTAACATTTAACTTTCAAAGCCAATCTGAATGACACAGCAAGGGGAAACAAGAAAGTGGGGAGAGTCTCAGGCGACAGATGCTCCCTTTGAATGGGGTTTGCAGCAGGCCCTATCATCCTTTAATCCACAGCAGGCAAGCCGGCCAGCTTCTGCAGGAGAGGAAATGAAACTGTCCAATTGCATTCTCTCCCAGTGCAGTAGACTCATGGACTAAGCAGGTCAAAGTACTTGTCTCACCTCTTCCCAGCTGACCCATTTTGAAGAGTTGCCCTTCCTTTGAAATCTGAAGCCAAATACCAGCTTGTAGGGAGACAGGGCCTGGTAGTTTGGGGGTTGGGAAGTAGGAAGTCTGCCTCCTTCCTTCCTCCCTTCATGGTGCTTTTCTGTATGATCCTTTCAGATCCCCTCGGGCCTCTTCATCCCCAGTATGGCGGTGGGAGCCATGGCGGGCAGGATGGTAGGAATTGGCGTGGAGCAGCTAGCTTACCATCACCACGACTGGATTATCTTCAGGAACTGGTGCCGACCTGGCGCGGACTGTGTCACACCAGGGCTTTACGCAATGGTAGGAGCCGCAGCCTGCTTAGGTAAGTCCACAGGTCCAGAGGGAGTAGGATGGGGTGCTGATCTGGCTTAGAGGACTGGCAGGAAGGAAGACATGGACTGGTCATTGACATTACTCAGGATGGGCTAGGTTGTGCTACGGTAACAAATAAGCTCCTACATCTCAGTGGCTTAACATTTAAAGTGAGCTTATACCTTGCTCACTATAACCAACATAGCTTAGCAGAAGATTCTTCTCCATGCAGTTGTTCTGGAGTTCAGGTTGATGGGACTCCCCTGCCCGCTCCCCCATCTTACAGCTACACTGCCTAGAACAGAGGTTCTCAGCCAAGAGTGATTGCTTCTGCCTCCTTGGGACACTTGGCAATATCTGGAGACATTTTTTGGTTGTCACAACTGGGGATGCCACTTGTGTGTAGCGAGTAAAGGCCAGGGATGCAATTAAACTTGCTGTAGTGCTCAGGACGGTCCTGGCAATGAAGAATGATCTAGCCCCTCAAGTCCCCGGTACTGAAACCAAGAAACCCTGGTGTACATTTATTAGATTAGGAGGTGGTTTGGATCCTCTCTTTGAATACTGAGGGATGCAAAGATGAGGCCTTGTCCAGTCTACCAACCCTAAAAATCTCTATAACTTTCCAGCTTTTGGGATGCCCTCACCAAGAAGCCAGGCATATGGCCTCGGCAAATAGAGAACCCAGGTCCCTCATTGGAACACAACCTATGGTGAGGCTGTTTATAGCGCCCTGGTGAGGGGTGGGAAAGTATAAGAACTAGAGCCTTACTTCTCCAAGGAGAACCTAGAGAAGTCAGATGGAGCTGCTTTCCCGGCTGGGAGTCTGCCAGTTCCCATAGATCATGCTGGTGGGGAGGATTCAGGGCAGAGTCCTGGAATCATGCTCCCTTCTTCCTTTGCAGGTGGAGTGACCAGGATGACAGTGTCGCTGGTGGTTATCATGTTTGAGCTCACCGGTGGTCTGGAGTACATTGTCCCCCTGATGGCAGCAGCTGTGACCAGCAAGTGGGTGGCCGATGCGTTTGGGAAGGAAGGCATCTACGAGGCGCACATCCACCTGAATGGGTACCCGTTCCTTGATGTGAAGGATGAGTTCACCCACCGCACCCTGGCCACCGACGTGATGCGGCCCCGGCGGGGAGAGCCGCCTCTGTCAGTGCTCACCCAGGACAGCATGACCGTGGAGGACGTGGAGACGCTCATCAAGGAGACAGACTACAATGGCTTCCCAGTGGTGGTTTCCAGGGACTCTGAGCGCCTCATTGGCTTCGCCCAGAGGAGGGAGCTGATCCTGGCAATAAGTAAGTACTGCGAGGGAAGCTTGCCTTTTCCCATGAGATGTCCCCCTAGAATCATCAGAGAGGTTCTAGAGAATGTGCCTTGAGCCAAGGCCTCTTGGGCTTTCACAGAGATCTGTCCCCCGGGTCTGGTTAGAACGCATGTTCAGAGAGAGCAGGCTCAGGCGGGGCCCAGGACTCTGCATTCCTCCAGTCCGCCCTGATGCTGCGGGTCCCCGAGTCACAGTGTGAGGAGCAAAGGTTTCAACCCAAGTCCTGGGACAGACATTCCTGGCTCGAAAGTGACTGCCATGTGTGCAGGTAGCCACTGGGGCTCTGCTCCTACTGGGAGGCAAGCCGCTGCTGCCACCATGTGTTTTAATATGATTGAGTGTGACTGAGGAGGCGGGGATGATGGGAGTGGCTAGTATTGCCCGGGCAAGCTGGTCTCAGAGATGGGCATCCAGGTAGGCTAACCAACCCACCTAGGTGGTCACTCCCCCCCCCCCCGCCCTGATACCTTATACCTTCCTGGCCACTGCAAGAGCCTGCTTCACTGTATGGCATTATGTCCCATTCCACCAGTGAGAGGACCTCAGGGGTTAATGAGCAGCATCATTAGCAATCAGTTCTGTGCGTGTGGGGCATGGTGGCACAGGCCTATAATCCCGGTCCTTGGGAGGCTGATACAGGGGGTTTGCAGGTTTGAGGTCAGCTGCCTCCGCAACTTAGTGAGACTCTGTTTCAAAATAAATAAATAAAAAGGCCTGGGGGTGTAGCTCAGAGGTAGAAGGCCCCTGGGTTCAATCCTCAGTATGAAAAGCAAAAAGAAGAAATTAGTCCAGAGTGGTCATTTTCTCCTTGTGTTTGAACTGACATCAGCTGCCCTGAGGGACAGCTAGGGTAGGAGAGAAGGGGGCCCAGGTAGGGTGGCCCAAAGACGGGTGGCTCAGAGAACCCGGCCAGCCAGCCCCATAAGCTTAGGGATGGTGGCAGTGGAAGGTCAGTGGGAGGTGGGAAGTTTCCAAAGACAGAGGCCAGAGGCCTGGCTGAGGGCCATGGAGAAGCCCCGGCAAGGAGGAGCAGTGAGCCTTGGTTGGGAGGAGTCCTGTGAAGCTCAGGATGTAGCAGGGCAGGGACCAGCATAGCTCATCCTCTCCCATAAGGCAGATACCATGCCCTCCCATTGAGCATCCTTGCTCCGTGGTCTGCACAACATCCCTGCATCCCGAGGGAGACTGGGGTCCGTGCTCATGTGTGTATGTGACAGTGCGACTCCCTTCCATCATCCAGAGTGTTCCTGTAGTGTATCGACGGCACGGTCTTTCCTTCTTTTGACTGCTGATCGCTCCCCTGCGAACATCTTCGCCAGACAGCTGTTTTCCCCTCCCTGCCCTCTGCTCCTATTTCTAAGGCACTTCCTCTCAATTTCTAAAACCTCTTCCCCATGTTAAATAGCTTTTAAAATATCTTTAAAGTATCTTCCTCGAAGGCTTTATAAAATTAGTTTAGATAAGCGGTACCCTCTAATTTTAGCATATTGCTCGAGTATGCTTAGCTCCCCCAAAGCAAAGATTGATTTTACACTTTAGACATCTCAGCGAGTTTGTGCTCAGGGGCGCAGTGATGCTTCTCTTGGGAAAAGGTAGGTGCCTTTAAGGGTACACATTGCTTCACCAATAATGAGGGTTTTTAAAAGTTGTTTAAGTAGAGTTGGGTTTGTTTTAAAATAATGTAATCAGCCTTTAAAGATTTATTCAATCCCTAAAGTCTTTTAAGCAAAGGTTGAAATTTAAAAAATAAAGTAATAAATGCCACAAAATCCATTACCTATTGTGTAGCTCCAGGCACACCTGCTAAGAGACAGCTTACTAATTTTCCTGAAATCCATTACTGTAATCAAGTGGGAAGCAGTAATTGGCATCAATCTGTTAGAGAAGAAATTAAAGCTTTGCAAGTGAGCTCTCTCAGCAGCTATGTTTGGAATGCCTGAAGAGGCACCACGCAGCGGAAATAATGCCTCAGTGCTTTCAATCAGGCCCATAATAGCGTAGAAGCTGTTATTTACAGGGTTTGTGGAAAGGCGAGGGGTGTTTTCACCCTGAGGAATTAGCAAAGCCATTTTCCTGTCCTGTGGAAATAGAAGAGTCACCATATTCTGACGGAGAAATTCACAGCCCGTGTTGGAAGAATTGTGTACCCTTTTATGAATATAGAAATATGACATTAGCATTAAGCTAAAAGCTATCCCGTGCCAATTTCATTTTTAGAGGAATTGGGGGCAAAGGTTATTGCAGGATAGATCTAAGAGAATTATGCTAAAAAAAAAAGAATGGTTGAAAAAAAAAGAGAATCAGGATTTTTCTTACATGTCATATTTAAAATTGTAGCAGCTAAGTCGGGTGTGGTGGCGCACGCTTGTAATCCCAGCATTCGGGAGGCTGAGACCGGAGGATCCGGGTTCGCGGACAGCCTCAGCTACCTAGTGAGGCATTCCGCAACTTAGTGAGACTCGGTTTCAAAATAAAAAGAATAAAAAATAGGGCTGGGGGTATAGCTCGGAGGTAGAATGCCCCTGAGTTCAATCCCCAGTACCGCAAAAAAAAAAAAAAATTGTAGCAGCTAGCCAGAGGTGGTGGCACACACGTATAATTCTAGTACTTGGGAAGCTGAGATAAGGAAGATCACAGGTGTGAGGCCAGCCTTAGCACTTAGGGAGGTCCTCAGCAACTTAGTGAGATCCTCTTGCAAAATAAAAAAGAAATGAAATGGGTTGATGATGTAGCTTGGAGGTAGAATATCCCTGGGTTCAATCCTCAGCACCAAAAATAACGAAAGAAAGAAAGAAAGAAGGAAAGAAAGAAAATAGAACTGGGGGGGGGTAGCTCAGAGGTAGAACACCCCTGGGTTCAGTCCCCAGTACCACAAGAAAAATAAATAAATTAAATTAAATTGTAGCAGCTGCTTACACAGAGCCGAAAATATTTTGCTATTTTCAGTCTATCTCTGGCATGCTAAAACATAGCCATTGCATTTTTAGAGAGCAAGAGCACCACCTGGGCAAGGCGGCCCTCTTTGGCATCCCAGATTATTAACTCGCACAGCCACAGGTATGGGTGACTCTTGTTCAGATTCCTGGTAAATGGGCCTTCTCATTGCTCTTTGCAAACATGAAGCTCTTTCTGTACGCAGCAGGGCTCGGGCTCTTCTTGTCTTGAATTTTGCAATTAAGCGAGTAAGAGTTTCGAGAGGACTCCGTGGGAAGTCACAGAGATGATTAAAGGGATGGAAAGTTAGAGTTATGGGGAAGAGTTAAGGGACCTCTCAATTTTTTTTGTCTGGTGGATGACTTTAATAATGATTCTTCAGCATGTGGAACATGCTCACAGGCAGAAAGGGATCTTCATCCAGGAGTAAACCAAAAGACGACTGTCAAATCTGTCAAATGAACCATTTAGGGATAAAGAGGTTTCTGCTTGGGAGGGCTGTTAATTATTCAAATAACTCATGAAGAACAGTGGTGTCAACTACTTCTTTCTCCTAAGGAAATTTAAATATAGAGAGATATATATGCAGAAAGACTTCTCCATGCCTTAATAGACAATAATATGCTTTTTCTTTTATATAGTCTTTACTTTTTTTTTTTTTTTTTTTTTTTGCGGCAATGGGGATTGAACCCAGAGGCATTCTATATCCGATCTCCACCCCCAGCCCTATTTTTTATTCTTTATTTTGAAACAGGGTCTCACTAAGTTGCAGAGTGCCTCACTAGGTAGCTGAGGCTGGCCTCGAACCCGGATCCTCTGGTCTCAGCCTCCCAAATGCTGGGATTACAAGTGTGTGCCACCACGCCCGGCTTAGTCTTTACTTTTTTTTTTTTTATCATATCACCTTTGTACTGATGGTGATTGCTTCCAGTTTTCCATTTTAATCTTTTTCAGTAGTTATATCTGTCTTATGGAAGCATTTTTAATGAACAAGATGCTCTAAAGCATATATACTCTGCAGTAGAGGTTCTTAACCTTAACACTACTGATGTTTGGAGCTGGATCATTCTCTGTGGTGGGGACTGTCTAGTCCAGTGTATTGTAAGATGTTGAACAGTGTCCTTGGTCTCAGTGCACTAGCTACCTGTAACACCTTCTGTTCCCAACTGTGACAACAGAAATGTTCCCTGAGGGAGGGTGCAAAATTGCTCCTAGTTGAGACCCATTGATCTAAAGCCAATCAATAGCTTACTTACTGGGTGTGATTATTTCCAATCTTTTAAAATTTCTTGACCTATTATAGTTTGTGCAATTCATCTCACCAACATTACTGATCACCTTCTCTGCATCTGGCATTCTTGCTGCTAGAAAGTGGGATGTGAAATTGAATAACCTTAGCAGGTACCCAGAAAATGTATGTCACTTATCAGGAGCTGTGGCCATTGAGGCTACTTCTAGTGCAATATATGATAACCTTCTTATATTGAAAGCATTTTTTAAAAGTTTAACTAGCTGGGTGTGGTGGTACATGCCTATAATCTCAGTACTTGGGAGGCTGAGACAGGAGGATCACAGGTTCAAGGCCAACCTCAGCAACTTGATGAGACCTCATTTCAAAATAAAAAAAAAATATGTAGCATGGGGTTATAGCTCAGAGGTAGAATGCCCATAGATATAATCCCCAGTCAGTCTCTCTCTCTCTCTCTCTCTCTCACACACACACACACACACACACACATGCACACACACACACACACACACACACACACACAAACCAGTTTAACTACTTGAACTTTAAACATTTAAAAATGAAATTTGTTCCTTTTTTTTTTTAAAATAAGAATAATCCTGGAATACTGGAAACATTTACAAAGGTAGAAACATTGTCACCATTATAGAAGTCCTGGTTAATATTCAATGCATTTCCTCCTTATCTTTTAGGTCTTTAAAAATATGCATTTTGGGCTTTTTTGGTTTTTGTTTTGTTTTGTTTTCCAACATGGGCTCCCAAGAGTTCCTGGAGTCTGTGAGTCTATTGTCTTATAGCACTGGCTGGTCCCCTAGGTGTAGAGCTGCTTTACGTACAGGAAATATTGCTTGGGCATCTAGGACCATATGCTGCTACTCTCCTAGAAACTGGAGTCCAGGGATGGCAGTATACAGTCTCTGTCTTCTTCAGGCCTTTGGGTTCTGATGAAGGTTTCTTGTGTGTGTGTGTGTGTGTGTGTGTGTGTGTGTGTGTGTGTGTGTGTTGCTAGGAATTGAACCCAGGAACATTCTACCTCCAAGCTAAGCTCCCTCTACCACACCCTCTTTATTTTTTGTTTCCAAACAAGGTCTCACTAAGTTCCCAAGGGCCTCGTTAAATTGCTGAGGCTGGCCTTGAACCTGCGATCCTCCTGTCTCAGCCTCCCAAGTACTGGGATTACAGGGGTGCAGTACCATGCTTGGCTTCTGATGATTTCTGCTTCAAACTGGGAGTCTCTGGTTATTTCCTGTAGAGTTGCAAAGAGCTTTCTTGTTGGTTTTTCTTCCACTTACCAGCATTTGGCCTGTATATAGTGCCCACACCTCCAAAGTTTGAAGCTTTAATATGTCTTTAGAGTACAGTCCCAAAGGGACCTAGCAGAGCCCTTCTAAAGAGAGCAGCAGTTGTCACTTGGAGAAGGAAGGAGGACAGCTCAGATTTCTAGCTCTGCCTCTCGCCAATGCCTCTGATCCTTACTTGGCAGTAAATAGCTCCTGGGCTTTCCTTCCTAATGCCTCCCTGTGAAATAGGCTCTGTTTTACGTGGCAGACAGAACCAGGTACGCTGACAATTAGTCGATCTACACATTTATTCATTCATGCATGCGGCAAATATCTGTTTTGTATCTACTATGTGCTGTTCAGACACTGGGAGTACCCTGGTGAACAAGAGTTCATTGTACGGGAGGCTGTTGAAATCAGGATTTCTAACCCAGTCAGGAGATTCAGAAGAAATAAAAGTTTGTTGCTTATTTTAGCAGCTAGGTAGATGGCTCACTAAGTTGTATTTGGTTTTATAAAGGATTTATCAAGTCCATATGATCAGTTTTGTGTGTGTGTGTGTGTGTGTGTGTGTGTGTGTGTATGTGTGTATGTGTGTGTGTGTGTTACTGGGGATTGAACCCAAGGGGTATTTTACCTCCAAGGTTCATCCCAGATCTTTTTTAGTTTTTTTTTTTTTTAACAGGGTCTTACAAGGTTGCTAAGTATATTGCTAAATTGCTGAGGCTGTCCTAAAACCTGCAATCCTCCTGTCTCAGTCTCCCAAGTACTGGGATTAGAGGTGTGAGCCACCATGCCCCGCAGTGATCAGTTCTTGATTGGAGTTTGTGCCCTGATCCAATCCTGATGTTCATTCTGATTGTTGAAATAGGGGGAAAGCCTATTATGTAGAACCTTAAGAGAATCATCCGGTCTATGGGAATGAAGATGTAGTGCTAAGGACAGAGCCATCTTGGTTTTGGAGAGTGCATAGTGTGTATTGTGTAGGACCTGCATTTGAAAACACGATGTCCATCGGTGTTGACCGGTATTTGTAGTTGAAGCATCCCATTTGATGTAACTAGATTTAACTTGACCCATATAATGTGCAGGCATCTGCCCAGCAGGCTCCCTGTTCCTCTTTTCAGTAGAGACCCCTTTAGCCTGACCCCAGATGCTCCCAGCATTCCATTAGAGTACTAGATTGCACTAAATGGCCTTAGAGGAGGCAGTTAGAATTCTATTTTTTTGAAAGAACAATGTAGGTGAATAGTAGTCTTTGAAAAGGCAAGAAATATGTTATAGAAACGAGGATTCATTTTAAGGCAGACTCTGCTGTACATTTTTCCTAACCTTTTCCCATGAACCAAAAGAGAGATTAAAATTCCAACAGAAGGAAAATCGCCTTGGAGAAATATCTTGAGAGCAATGGATTTATTTCATGTGTGACTTAAAATAGCCTGGCTTCCTAGCACTGCGTTAAGCTGGATTTCTAATGAGTTCCTGTTACCCTGCTTTTCTTGAGCTTCACACAACCTTGCCTACAGACAGAAATAGACTAATTGCTACCATAACAGTTTTACTATCTTTCTTTGAGAAATCTACAAAATGACCCATTTTTAAGAGAGGAGATCCAAGAGTGGGGGAGGGTATAGCTTTTCTGGGGTTGTTTCTTTGGTCCCTGGGGTCATATTTGGGATTGAGCTGCATTTCTGGGCTGTGAGCCTAGGCTGATCATACTGGTTTCTTATTCCTCTTTGAATTCATAATGCCATTTGGGCCAGTAATATGTTAGTTAAAAAAAAAACACAATGTATTAAGTTCTCTGGGCGGCTGGATGAGGTTTCTAGTCATGACAAACTTCAGCTCATGACGAGGTAAAGGAGGATTTGGGAAGCAAGGGTGAAGGGCCCTAGGTCATTTGTGGTGCTCTGGGGTGCAAGGGAAGCGGTGAATATCCCCAAAGGAGCCATCTTGGTCAGGCCCATCTTGGCAAAGAATGGTCTGGTCACAGCCAGGGCTCCTCACACAGCATGAGATTAAGAGATGCAGCCGGGTATGGTGGTGCATGCCTGTCATCCCAGTACTTGGGAGGTTGAGAGAGGAGGATCACAAGTTCAAGACCAGCCTTGGCAGCTCAGCAAGACTCTTAGGAATCTAGTGAGACCCTGTTTTAAAACAAACAAACAAACAAAAACTGGGCGTGGTGGCGCATGCTTATAATCCCAGTACTTGGCTGAGACCGGAGGATCCAGGTTCAAGGCCAGCCTCAGCTACTTAGTAAGGCTCTCCAGAACGTGGTCAGACCCTGTTTCAAAATAAAGAATAAAAAATAGGACTGGGGGTGTAGCTCGGAGGTAAAATGCCCCTGGGTTCAGTCCCCAGTGCTGCAAAAACAAAAACAAAACAAAGGGTTGAGGGTATGGCTTGGAGGTCTCTGGTTTTAATCCCTATTATGAGAGAGAGTGAGAGAGACAGAGACAGAGACGGAGATAGAGACAGAGAGATCTGTTTGGCTGAAGCCCTTCATTACGAAAGTGTCATTTGCTCCCTGATCCCCTTTTCTGTGGGATTCTGGGATGCTGCATGAGGCTATATGGGAGGTAGCTAAGAGAATAGCCAAAGCTTATTATTCTGGCTTGTCCCCATTCTAGAGAATGCCAGACAGAGGCAGGAGGGCATCGTGAGCAATTCCATCATGTACTTCACGGAGGAGCCCCCCGAGCTGCCAGCCAACAGCCCGCACCCACTAAAGCTGCGGCGCATCCTGAACCTCAGCCCATTCACCGTCACGGACCACACCCCCATGGAGACTGTGGTGGACATATTCCGGAAACTTGGGCTCCGACAGTGCCTGGTGACTCGGAGTGGGTGAGTAGCCCCACACGCGTGGACAGAACGTGCACTGTGGCCAGACCCCAGAGCAAAGGATGACTGATATAGGGTCTCTGATAGCCGGCCATGGTGGTGCATACCTGTAATCCTGTGTTTGGGAGAACTGGAGATTCTAGGCCAGCCTCAGCAACTCAGGGAGACCCTGTTCCCAAATAAAAAATAAAATAAAGCTGGGCTTGGTGGCGCATGCTTGTAATCCCAGTACTTGGGAGGCTGAGGCAGGAGGATCGCAGGTTCGTGGCCAGCCTCAACAACTTTGTGAGACCCTGCTTCCAAATAACGAATAAGAAATAGGGCTGTGGGTGTAGCTCAGAGGTAGAATGCCCCTGAGTTCAATCCCCAGTCCTGCAATAAATATAAATAAATAAATAAATAAATAAATAAATAAATAAATAAATAAATAAATAAATAAATGGAGCTGGGGTTGTAGCTCAAAGGCAGAACACTCCTGAGTTCAATCCCCAGTAAAACACACACACACACACACACACACACACACACAAAGACCTGGTCTCTGCCCTGAAGAAGTTTCCATACTACTCCCTGGTCTCAGCCTGAAGGTTGGGTATAATGGGGAGGAGGCAGAGAAGAGCTTGGTGTTGTCTGCTCCCACAGTATGACATTGGATTTCAGAAAGAAGATGCAGTCACTTCTGCTATAACATGGCTCCCCAAAATCACAATGAAAAATGGAGTAGTAAAACCCCCAGGACTTAAAGGGAAAAGTGGGGTGAGGTGCACAATGCTCAAAAACTTCATCAGTGATATAGAAAAAAAGATCAGAGCTGGCGTGACGGTGCACACCTGTAATCCCAGTACTCGTGAGGCTGAGACAGGAGGATTGCATATTGGAGGCCAGCTTCAGCAACTCAGCAAGCCGCTCAGCAACTTAGGGAGACCTTGTTTAAAAAGATAATAATATAGAGCTGGGGGTGTAGCTCAGAGGTAGAACACTCCTGGGTTCAATCCCCAGTATCAAAAAAAAAGAGATTAAGATCAGAACCTAAAAATGTGAGTTGTACACACTTTTCATGTTAAGTAGTTAAGAAACACATGAATACAACAATAAATATGTCACTTTACCTTGAAAAGACCTGAAGTTATCTGTGAGCAGACAGCTCCTTGAATTACCTTGATGAGGTGGAAGGAGAGTGATTTGGAATCGGAGGGGAAGTCAACCCAGCAAGCCAGTTGACACATGTGAACTGAGGTGTATGCGCATGTGCATTTTGTGTATTCCCATGCTGCTGGGTTCAGCTGGGTGCAATTTTCTGTGTGCTCCTAGTTTCTCATGGATGAGATCACACACGAGCAAGTGTGAGGTCCACATTATGCTCAGATGGTTTCCTAACAGATTAACCTGTTCAAAACAATCTCACCTTGGCCAAACGAGCAGAACTGAGGACTGAGAGCTTTGATAGCCCTTTGCTTTGTGTTAATACAAACCAGGAAATCAGCCATGAAGATCAAGGGGCCATGCCACTGCCAAAGGCCCAGTTCCCTGAGGGTTATTCTTTGGGCTCAGAGGCATGCCCCAAGTTCCACAGCCTGAGAAGCTTGGAGGAAGTGATTGGCTCAGTCAGGATGGCCTGGAACTCAGGTTATCTGCCCATTTTATTCCTTATATGCTAGAGGCTGGAGATGAGGGAATGGGTTATAGAGGTTCAGGACCTAAGTGTATTTAGGCATTTAGAGAACCCAGAGGCTTAACTATCTAATTGTAGTTTACATTTCTGCAGCCAACACACTCTAGTCCAGTTCAGCAGTTCTCAACAGGAACAAGTTTGTCTCCAGAGACATAGTGTAACATCTGGAGACAATTTCACGTGTCATAACTAGAGAGAGATATGCTACTGTCATCTAGTGGGTAGAGGTCAAGGTAATGCTAAACATTCCGCAGTGCACAGGACAGCCCCCCACAACAAAAGGAATCCAATTCCCAATGTCACTAGTTCACCAATTGAGGGATACTGTACTAGATGTTGTATCTAATCAAATAAGCAATTCTATTTATTTAACTTTCTTCTGGCTATGCTGATAACAGGGGTTTAGTCTGCTCCCCCCCCCCACTGTGACCAATACCTGACAAGAACAACTTAGAAGAGGAAAGGTTTATTTGGCTCACAGTTTCACAGGCTTAGTCCATGGTTGACCAGCTCCGTAGGGGCAGGGGGTGTAGTAGAGAAAAAAAAAAACTGCTCTGAGCCAGGTGTGGTGGTGCACAACTGTAATCCCAGTAATGGGGAGGCTGAGACAGGAGGATAGCACTTTTGAGGCCAGCCTCAGTAACTTAGCAAGACCCTCAGCAACTTAGGAAGACCGTACTTCAAAATAGAAAATAGGGCTAGGGATGGAGCTCAGAGGTAGAATGTCCCTGGGTTCAATCCCCAGTACCCCCCTCCCAAAACAAGGAAAGAAACACACACAGGAAATGGTGAGGGACAGATATAGCCCTTAAGGCCACATCCTAATTCCAGGGATGTCCAGCCATGTCCCACCTCCAAACCTGGCTGCATTGTCTAAGACATGAGCTTCTTTGGGAAGCATTTTATATCCAAACAGTAATAGGTGTGTAGGGCCTGCGAGGGGTTTAATGTGCACATTTACCCAGAGAACTCTGAAGTGGCAAGAAGTGTGTCCTTATCTCTGACAGCCGCTGGAGTGGGTGTCTTGCACATGGGAGGGGCAGTTAATAGTGAACAAACACATCAGAGGGCGTTTCTGCTGGTAAATGTTAGAAGGGTTCAGTGGTCTCTTGAACTTGACCATGCATCCCAATGCCTTGCGGAATTTAACCTCCAGGTTAAACCCAGTTTGCTGGGTCTCACTGTAGAGCCTCCCATCCTTGAGGTCTGGGGAAAGACCTAAGAATGTGCATTTTTACAAGCTCCCACATAAGGCTGCTGGTCTGGGTACTGCAGTTTGGGAACCATTGACATCATTTTCTTTTCTTTTCTTTTTTTTTTTTTTTGCGGTACTGGGGATTGAACTCAGGGGCATTCTACCTCTGAGCTACACCCCCAGCCCTATTTTTTTATTCTTTATTTTGAAACCGAGTTTCACTAAGTTGCGGAGTGCCTCACTAGGTAGCTGAGGCTGGCCACGAACCCGGATCCTCCGGTCTCAGCCTCCCAAATGCTGGGATTACAAGCGTGCGCCACCACGCCCGGCTCATTTTCTGCACCTGCATTTTCAGTGCTTGGCATAAATACCACTGTCATCGTCTGTACCATCTCAAGCATATAGCAGTTTCTCCTTCCGTTAAAAAAAATCCAATGTTAGCTGGAATTTCCAGCTCAGACAGGAAATTCTGCCCTTAACGCCCGCTAGCACCTCACGGAGCCCCATGAAGTTTTCCCGTGAAGATCAGGGTGCTGAAATTGGCTCTGAATGTTCTGTGAGAAAACATATTTTAAACAAACACAGATGCCAATACGTTAGCGCTGGCGAGAGTTCCCTGTTTGCAGGGCCTTTCATCTCCATTGCCTCGGGCTCCAAGCCAGGCCAGGCTTGTCGCAAGGCAGCTTATGTTTTTGATGTATTCTCTTGCTGTGCGCCTTCCCTGCAACATGGTGAAAAGCCTGAACCCGTCCCTTAACCTGGATGGTCTGCAGGACTTTGCAGGGCCTGGGGCCCAAGGTGATGGTGAAGCCAGACCAGGACCCATAATGCAGCAGTCTAGGAAGCCTCCTGTGACAAAGACTGAATGTGGGTGAGATTTTCCCTAAGAAAGTTCTAGAAAAGAAAAGCAAGTAAGGGAGATGGTGTCAGATCCCCCCACCCCAGCCCCTCTGGGTGGTTCACAGGGGCCTGGTGGAGTGGCTTTCTCAGAAGAGCCCAGCCGCTGCAATCCGGGTTATGTTTTTGGTCATAGATCTAGCCATTTATAATTTGCTGGATTTGCCTGAACTGCCACCCAAAGGACTGGCATTTCAAAGGCATGAGTTAAATCAAATAGGACAGTTCAGGGCACTATGGAAGCCTGTGGGATTTGATGTTGCCTTGTCTTGCTTTCTTCTTTTGTCATAATTATTGTGGTAGGCCAGGGCACAATTTATACACACACCCAAGACAGACCCCACATTAATATTTCGCCAGTGCTGTTGTAATCAGCATGACTTTCAGACATTATAATCACAGAACTTTAAGAGGTTTTCAGAAATGTAAAGGCTTGGGGTTTTGGTTTGTTTTTATTTGTCTAATTTATATTTACTATACTTTTGTTGGTGCATTGTAATTATACGTCTTAGTGAGGTACGAAGTGATTCAAACATCCATGCGCACAGCACTTGGTGTGTTTCCCTCCGTATCCCACCCCGATCCCCCTCCTCCTTCCCTTACATGCTAATGAGATTGGTTATGATATGCTAACTCTGTTTTCTCTCCCTCCCTCCCTCCCTTCTTCCCTATAATTTACATACTACAAAATTCACCATCCCCCCCTTTTTTTTGTACTGGGTTTTGAACCCAGGGGCATCTATCTCTGAGCTACACCCCAGTCCTTTTTATTTTTATTTTGAAACAGAGTTTGACTAGGTTGCTGAGGGTCTTGCTAAACTATTGAGGCTGGCCTTCAACCTGTGATCCTCTTCAGTCTCCCAAGTACTGGGATTACCAGCATGCGAAATCACACCCAGCTAAAATTCACCATTTTAAAGAGTACAATTTTAGGGTTTTTCTTATAGTCTCCAAATTAGGAAATAATGGCCACTTTCTAATTGCCATTTCCTAGAAAATTTTTCTTCACCCCTCCCCCAAACCTGTTTCCATCTGCTTCTATGGGTTTGCCTATTGTGGCAAGCAAGTCTTGTTTGTTACTTTGTTTCAAAATACTACTTAGCCATACAAAGGAATGAAGTACTGGCACATGCTACAATCTGGCTGAACCTTGAAAATTTTATGCTAAGTAACAGGAGCCAGTCATAAAAGGCCACATGTTGTGTGATGCCATTTATGCAAAGTAATAAACAAGGCTTCTTTCTCTCATGCGTCACCTGCTGTGGGTTGCACATCTGGGCTCTTCACCGCCCATGCATTTGTGGATCCAGTTCTTTGAATCTGGTGGCTCCGAAGTCAGTTCTCTGTATTCCAGGGTCCTTTACTGGATCCTTGGCCTCTGGTTGCCTGAAGAGGAGAAAGGGAATGTGGGGAAATATACAGGAAACCTGAGAGTGGCACCTGTCACCTTCACCCATGGGCCATCAGCCAGAGGTCAGTCCATGGGCCCTGCTTAACCACAAGGCAGGCCAAGAAGTTTCACCTATCTTATGCTGAGGTAGAAATGGCCCTGGGCCCTGGGGACAAAGATGAGTTCATATTATAAAGCTCACCTTTTTTTTCTATTTTCTTCCCATTTCAGAAGACTTCTTGGCATCATCACGAAAAAGGATGTTTTGAGACACATGGCCCAGATGGCCAACCAGGACCCCGAATCCATCATGTTCAATTAGTGACGAGGTAGCAATTACTTTGAGAAAAACGCTATCGTTTTAAAGGAAACAGAAGAAGAATGAAACCTTTTTAAAAGCAAAACCATCCATGAGTAGGCATTTCCTAGTTATAACCCCTTAAGGAGTTTTGAGTTGTGTTTCTCATTGAGCGTGCTACCTTCGGTGGGGCATGTGAGTGGGCAGAACAGATGTGGTTTATACGGGGACATGGAGTGCAGATGCTGAGTGGAGAAGTTCAGACCCCTCCTGCTCAAGGCTGATGTTGTAACTTCTGAACACGTGTGAAGCTTTGAGTAGAAAACAAAGGGGTGTTAGCATGTCAATGTCCTTCTTTAGGATTGCGGCAAATCTGCGATGTTGCTGAATTAGACTAAAGACATCTGCACCTGCTTTTTTGGAAAAGAAAAAGAAATTAAAGTTGAACTCAGTGGACATGACAAGTACGCCCGAGGGTATCTCTGCTCATGACTGCCCCATTTTTTAGCTCCTCCAATTCTGAGCCTGTTATTTTGCTTATTTTGAAACAATATCGGGATGCAATGATGAGTATCAAGAACCGATTTCCTTATGGAAGCCCAACACCCTGGGTCTGGATGATGATATTAGAGCATATAGAACCCTGAAGTTTCCTGTCATGCAGAGGAATGTGTCCTTATTTTGAGGAGATACCAGCAAATCATAGATTGGCATTGTTGCATTTTCTTCATTTATTTATTGCTGTTGCCTGTGCAATCTTAAATATTGATCATTTTCCAGAGACTGTGGCCTGCATGGTACCACCTGGCCAGAAGTGTGTTGTAATTTCTAAGTGATATCTGAAAGAGTCCAAATGAGAATCCAAGGATTACTACTGAATTTTCTTCTCAGGTCGTCTCAGATACAGCTGTGAAGAGAGTGAAACATAGGAGTTCTCAATGGAAACTACTGCAAATGGATTGCAAGAGAAATACTGAATTTTGTCCAAATCTCGTCCACGTTCTGCTCTGAAAAATGCAAAATGTCCACATTTAATTCCTAAGCATGTCTTATTATACTAGCAATTATAGCATAGGAGGACAGACTTAAATTTTACACAGCCAATTCAAATGTTCAACATCTTTATACTTAAACTTAACCACACAACTGTTTATTTAGCGATGACATTTCTTTTTTTCTGCAGGAGGAAATAGTCTACTTGTTATGTTCTGAAGAAGACTGACCTAACTAAACCTCCCCCTATTGAAATTGACCAACCTTACCCAATTAATCATCCTCTTTATTTTCCTATTATTATTTTGAATCATGCAGTAAATTTTTAATGATGAATGTTATATTATTGGAGAATATTAATATTTATACTTACTTGGAGAAAACAGAAACAGAGATGGAAGGCAAAATATTAGTGGGGGTCAAGTGTCTCTAAACACTATAGACTAGACCTGAACTTGCCCCTCAAAAAAAAAAGAAAAAGAAAAAAAAACACTAAAAAAAAAGCAAGAAACCCACAGAGAATAGTATTCTAGTAAGACGTTTGTAAGACTAGAGCAATGAATGTAGGCAAGTCCAGGCTGCTACTTACCTCTAGAACCCAGTCAGAAGCGGCGCACAGATCAGGAATTAGCCAGGTTCTAGGGCAACTAGTACCAGCATTTGCCCACTAAAGGTCTACCCTGTTTCTCGGATGCCAACGGTGCATGAGCATTCATTTCGTGTGCGTGTGCGTGTGCTAGTGTGTTGCGCGAGTGTGTTGCGCGAGTGCTTCGGTGCCTTTGGACCGTCGTTTGACTTGGACTACTTGTTGGCCAGTTAGGGATGTCCTTCTCTGCCTTTGAGTGTTCCCTTCCGTGTTTTTTGTTTTCGGATTATCTTGAAAGGTCAGGTAGTAGGTAGCCCCCACAGCACCCCGG